>NW_019379636.1:844431-882750 GCF_000648655.2 Copidosoma floridanum
ATAACTATTTTTTACGTGTGATTTTGCTAGTGAAATATTCTTAATCAAAAAATCGGAAAGAAATTTAGAAAAACTATATGTGGGTGAATTCAATGTCGAGACAATGATACGAATAGGAAAGTCTTTTTTGCGTAATTTTATTAGTCCATAGCATTTAGATAAGTCTTTTTTATGAATATCTTTATCAAATTTACTTAATTCATCAAATTCATCAAAAACACCGTATTTATCCCACTTGCTTACAAAATTCTTAGTATCTTTTATTGATTGGTATAAAAGATGTTTTTCTAGTTGTAAATAATATTTATCATCACTTAACGATTCTCCTACTTTATTAATGTAAGTTTCTTTTTTAATGACAACAGTGACATTACCTTTGTCTGCTTTAGTAATTAAACTGTGTTCATTATTTTTAAGGAAGGCTCGTGTTTGCTTTAAATTGTTTTGGAGAACTCCATCATTTAAATAAAGAGGAGTAGATACAATATGTTAATTGTTATTGATAATGTTAAGAAGTTCCTTTCTAACAGTCTCAAATTCTCCAGAATATTTAAGTAAATGTTCAACGTTCTTAAAAAGATGAAAATAATTAGATTTATTAATATTAGAAACAAAATTAAATTTTTCGCCTAATTCTAATATGCTTGGTACATAATCTGGCAGCGGTGTATTAGAAAGGTTACATAGTAATGGCTGTGAATCTGCTACAATAAATTTAGTTATTGATTATTACGAATTAAAGTTGAATAGCATTTTTCGCGAATATCGTTGTAATTTGGATAAAAAGTTTAATGCCCTTTTGTCACACGAAGAATCCGAGCCCGAAGGGGTATACGATACACTTCCAGCTACAAGTGTCAGTGACCCTGGCCCGGTTCAGTGCCCTAAAGTTGTCAACAATTAAGGCACAAGTGAAATAAAAGAAAACTGGCTATGCAACCTTTCTAATACACCGCTGCCAGATTATGTATCAAGCATATTAGAATTAGGCGATAAATTTAATTTTGTTTCTAATATTAACAAATCTAATTATTTTCATCTTTTTAAAAATGTTAAACATTCACTTAAATATTTTGGAGAATTTGAGACTGTTAGAAAGGAACTTCTTAACAATATCAATAACAATAAATATAATGTATCTGCTCATCTTTCTTTAAATGATGGAGTTCTCCAAAACAATTTAAAGCAAACACGAGCCTTCCTTAAAAATAATGAACACATTTTAATTATTAAAGCAGACAAAGGTAATGTCACTGTTGTCATTGAAAAAGAAACTTACATTAATAAAGTAGAAGAATTGTTAAGTGATGATAAATATTATTTACAACTAGAAAAACATCTTTTATACCAATTAATAAAAGATACTAAGAATTTTGTAAGCAAGTGGGATAAATACGGTGTTTTTGATGAATTTGATGAATTAAGTAAATTTGATAAAGATGTTCATAAGAAAGACTTATCTAAATGCTATGGACTGATAAAAATACACAAAAAAGACTTTCCTATCCGTATCATTGTCTTGACATTAAATTCACCCACATATAGTTTTTCTAAATTTCTTTCTAGTTTTTTGATTAAGAATATTTCGCTGGCAAAACCACACATAAAAAATAGCTATGAATAAAAAAATAAATTAAAAGAAGTTATCATTCCACCTAGTTACACTCTTATTAGTCTAGATGTAGTTAGTTTATTCACTAATACAAGTGAAACCTTAATCACAAATGCAATAAAACATTTTTAGAAATTCTTGAATAATAAGATCAATGTTCCTTTAAATATGTTTTGCGCAGGAGTGTCATTGGTTTTGAATTCAACTTTTTTTCAATTTAACAAAAAATTTTACAAACAAGTTTTCGGCTCTCCAATAAGCAGTCCCTGTAGTCCAGTAATGTGTGATCTCGTAATGCGTTTACTTAAAATTTCATGTTTAGATAAGTTATGTTTTAATGTTCCACTGTACGTACGGTATGCGGATGATATCCTCATATGCGTGCCTACTAAAAATATTAACTATGCCAAAAACATTTTTAATAGCTATTGTCCTTAATGACAATTCACTGTTGAGACATGCAACAATAACAACAGCATCAGTTTCTTAGATTTGGAGATTATTATTCAAAAAAATAACACAGTACTAACTAATTGGTACCAAAAACCCACACACTCAGGCCGATACTTGAATTTTCTTTCCCACCATCCAATACAACATAAAATAGGTATCATTTACACACTAGTAGACTTTTCTATTAAATTAGCAGACACACAATTTCATAATTATAATTTAAAATTGATTAATAAATTTTTATTAGCTAACAACTATCCTCAAAGATTCATTGACAAATTTGTGAATAAAAGATTAAATACCTTGAAAAACATGAATATGATTGACAATAGCAACAGAAATCAAAATAATCATAAATTAACTTTATCATTGCCGTATATTCCCCACTTGCATAGTCATATTAAATATTATTGTAAGAAGCTTCACATTGGTATTGTATACAGTTTAAACAATAAATTAAAATTGATCTTTTCACTTGGAAAAGATGTAACTGAGCCACTCGATAAAAAAAATGTCGTTTACCACATACCATGTGCGAATTGCAACTGCTGTTATGTTGGTCAAACATCGAGAGCTCTAAAGTTAAGAATGACAGAACACAAAAGAGACATCGAGAAAAAAAAGAATACATCGGTACTATCACAACATAGCATTGAATTTACACATAATTTTAATTTTGATAATATTAAAATTTTAGACATAGAACAAAATTACAAAAAGCGCCTTTTTTCCGAAATGTTAAATATACATTACTTTAATAATAATATTAATAGACAACAAGATACAGAAAAATTGAAAGATTGTTATAGGTCTCTCGTTATGTCAATTAAGAAAGGTGACTAACTTTATATACATGATTCGAGGACCCCTTTCATTCATAGTATTAGGAAAACATGAACTGTTTATGTGCGTCTCAAGGAATTGCTTGCGATTCTTATTCGATTGTATTACGTGCGTGTACTATGTCATTTGTGTATGTGCAGGGTATAAAAGCTACTTAGCTTGAAACTTTGACTACATTACGATTTTACATCCCTTTCGTAAGAGTCAGAGGTATGTTATACATGTAACTTAATTTGCGTTTATTATATTTTACTTAAATTTGTATTGCAAAGAATTTTGTTACTCATAGATTTTTGTACCTGATGAGGGCCGGGACGTTGTCCAAACGGCCGAAACGTCGTTTTGTTTTTTAATAAATTTAAAATATGACAGTACCACCATTGGACGTTGTTTTTAATTAAAAAAATTTATCATTTTATTTAGAAAAATATTTTATGAGAACCTCGCCATGCTTCATAAATAACATAAGAAATTAAGAGGTAATTAAATACATACATATAAATAATGTTCATAATCATGCATTTGACATGGTACACATAATTAATTAGGAATAATACAGAAAATAATGTTTCTTTTTAATGCGTGTGTACAAAAAATAAAAAATATACATCCAGCATAAATGTTTGTTTGGCTTATGCATATAATGAAATTGCAGTTTATTTCATAGGCATATATGCCAGCTGACGGAACGAATAGTGTACTATGTGTAAAGTCCAGAAACTAAAGTGAGAGATGAAATTAAGGGCACGTATATGGTACCCTCTGCTTTAAGCTAGGAAGAGAGTATACAGCTTAGAGATTTTTAACATGGCATGTGTGGCTACATATCCAGATTGCTACGCGAGCATCGTCTAGTGCGCGGTGTAAGATTGAAGGCTCTTTCTGCATGAGAGAGAGTATCCATCATAATTTGACACTCTTTTCTCTGTAAGTTCAGGGAGAGCACGATGGTTCACATTTGAATACTGTAATAATAATTTTTATGTATATGTGTGTATATGAGTAACCTTCAGCCTATACGTTTAAACGTTCTTAAGGGCCCTTAAGAAACTCTTTTTCTGCAGAAACAATTAATTCATCAAATTGTGTATTTGATCGAATTTTAAAATTATTGCATATTTGCTGAACGTTGATTTCTGAATGATAAAAATTATTTTTCTGAAGCGTGCATACTACTTGTGTTTTATAACCAAATCTAATTCTTCTATATAGAAAATTATTTCCAACTAGTTATTTTTGTAAGTAAAGTTTTTTTGATACTCTTTTGTTTTTTCTGATTATCTGTCCACGTTAAAGAATTCATGTCCTGGTAAAAATTTCAAATCTTTACTTATAATTTTTTTTTTTCTTCTTAATTTATTGACTGTGCTATCATGTTTTTGTAAATAAGGAAAAGATCGCTCTAATAAGTAGATCCTGGACTAAGAAGGTCCGCTATTAAAGTAGGACTGAGAAAGCAAATCGCTTTTATGATCAGATTTAAGGTAGAAGCAGATAGTCCACTTTAACTAGCAGATCTAATGTTAAGGTGTATATCTGAATGTGTAGTATAACAGATCACTAATTTTCATTTTGTTACTGTTATTTAAAACACATAATTATCTTACTTTTTTCCTGTTATTTTTACGACAGTTAGCTCTTGTTTATTTTTCTGTTTATTTATTAATATAGTATTACATTTTTTGTTTTTTATTTACTTCCGTTTTTTAATTTATAACGAAGTACCACATATACCATGCTCTCCACCAAGGCACAGCATATACGCATCCACGCACAATGCACTATATGGGGTGTTACGCATCGTTCATTAACTAGCTTCTTTATCTGGTGTTTGGTGTTTCTTTAAAAAAAGGTAATAAAATAACATATAATAAAATTAAGCAAACAGCTAGAGCCCATAAACCACACTTTGCTACCAATCCTTGTTAAATGATGAATAATTAACATCATTCTATTTTGCCTTCTGTTTCAAACCGAAGATTATGGACTACAGTCTCACGCTCCTTCACAGGCTGTGGGACAACTGACAGTCCAACTATTTGTTCGTTTGTATGTTGGGAGAAGGAAAAATAAAAAAAGAGAGTGTTAGGCGTTACAAAATATAAATGTCCAAATAACTTTTCTTCCTTTTTTGATTTTATATGATCCTTCAGTGCTGGTTCTTTTGATATTATCAATTTTATTGGGTGTCAACTAATAAAACATTTTGCACAAACTGGTATGCTTCTTTTTTTATTTAGTTTCACAATAAATTACAATTATAACTTTGAATTTATCAAGCAATATTACTATGAATTTATCAAGAAATTATAACCAGTAAGATTACAATATTGAACTAATAGTTAAGAATCTCACTTGATGAGCGGTGGCAAGCTACTAATTAAAACACTGTGCAAAGAAATGCCCCGTGTGCGAAGCTTTAGTTCAAACTTGCTTGTCTTACATGCTATAGGGCTGGAACTTGTGGACTTTATACATTAAGGCTTCGTAGCTTGGTTCGGTTGTTGCTTGACACTTCCAAGAGCCACGAAGTAGGGTCGGCGACAACTTGCCCAAAACTAGACTGGTAATTTTTTGCCATGAGGTTGCCACTCACTAGTTTCTAAAGATTGGAACAGCCAAAATACATAGAGGGACACTCTACCTCTAAAACATAATCGCATGAGAATCTTGCGTCTGCCAATAGCTGGCGCTATGTGTAAGACATTGAAAATAGCTACAATATTGGCTGTATATCCTATTTTCTGTCAATAAAAACCATTCAAATAAATAGCTACAACAAAGTTTGCATACACAGTGACGCATAACAAAATTTTATATTTTATCAAGATTAAGGATGTGTCTCGCTTATTCAACTATAACTGCGCACATAGTGGCACATTGCATAGGTATATAAATGTATATTTTTCGAAGCTTGCATTGCATACGCATTCTCACAACTACATGTTTGTACGATGATGGAGCTTGCGTTCGCAGTGTACGATCGTACATACACCGCTGATAGAGCTTGCGTTCGCAGTGTACGATCGTACATGAATAAGCGAGACACATCCTTAATCTTAATAAAATATAAAATTTTGTTATGCGTCACTGCGTATGCAAACTATGTTGTAGCTATTTATTTGAATGGTTTTTATTGACTGAAAATAGGATATACAGCCAATATTGTAGCTATTTTCAATGTCTTACACGTAGCGCCAGCTATTGGCACACGCAAGATTCTCATGCGATCATGTTTTAGAGGTAGAGTGTCCCTCTATGTATTTTGGCTGTTCCAATCTTTAGAAACTAGTGAGTAGCAACCTCGTGGCAAAAAATTACCAGTCTAGTTTTGGGCAAGTTGTCGCCGACCCACGAAGTACACAGTCAGCTTTGTTAGGTGACGACTTTCGTTATGTTTGACTTTTTTAAGAGTCTTAAAATTTCATCTGTGTGCTAATGTCCGTTTGTATAATTATTATAAAAAATGTATTGTTTACATTAATATATAAAATTTAAGTGCTTATTTTTGTTCTTATTTTTATTATACCAAATTTTATTTATTTTGGTTCAAAAATTCAGTTTACTCCAGCTGGTGGCTAACATTCTTACGTTTTTAAATTATACATATTTTTGTTTCTTCGTTTGGATTTGGATAAAGACAGTTGAATGCCATACTCTATTGTTAATTATACTAGTACAGTAATTTTTTTGATCTAAACAAAATTTTTAGGGCTCTACGAGACTATTAAATAAAGACATTTCCATGTGTTTTAACACATGAACATAAGCTATTAACCTTTCTCTACAATCTCTAAAAAAGAATACGTCAAAAAATTGAGAGGCAAGATTGTTTTTTGCAGTAAACCTTTGGGGTGTTTCAGTGTGTATTCCAGTACGAGTGTATACCTATATATACGTGTTATAATTCGTGGCTCAGCGAATAATAAACATATATAGGTACACACTCGTATCAGAGTGCACACTGAAATGCTCTACATGTGTATTGCAGAGAACAATCTTGCCACTCGATTTTTCGACATTTTCCTTTTTATTCTAGTCAATATTAATGTGTTGTAACATATGAAAATGTCTTTATTTAGTAAGTAGTCTTGGGGAGCTCTGAAAATTAGAAAAAAATCCATTTTTTGAAACTGTAGGAATTTTTTACTTAAAAATTCTAGGGCTAAGGTATATACATCCTGACTGGTTTTTCGTTTCAAATGTTCCAAAGAATCTAAAAATATTTTTTTAGTTAAAAAAAAAATTTCAAGAAATTTTTCATAAAAAATTAGTGAAAAAAATATTTTCATGGTTACCAACTGGCAACCCATAGTTTTCCATTGAAAAGCCTGTTCCAAATGGTATCCTGAAAAAAAATGAAGGTCGAAAATTTTTCAATTTAATGACGGATTTTGCAACATCTATCAGTCAAAACACTTTAAATTTCTATTCTGTAGTTTAACCTTGATGTTTATTACTTCCCAACGCCTGTTTTTATGCACCTTTCGCATCTTTATTTCTTCTATACGTTAATTTTAGTCGAAGTTATACTTGTGTAAACGCGTTCTTCACTAAAAAGTAAATAAACGATTTTAGAGTAGCGATCACACACTTTTGATTGTAACTGTAATGTTTTATTTTTATTTTCTAACTCTTTAACCCATTTTACCTTAAAAAACAAAAAATAAATAAATAAAAAATAATAATAAAAATTAAAATAAAAATTTTTCTCGAGATCTTAGCCCCCGATCTTCTACACACGAGCCAAGTACCTTACTCACTCTGCCATGAGTGGTCCCTATGTAGAAAGTTTGATTACTTGTTTTTATAGTGGCGCTTATTACTTATTTCTAGGGAAAATTCTTAACTTGTTGTTTATTAATTAATTTGGCTTGATTATAAATAACAGTGATTAATCAGTGATTAATTTAATAAGCTTTTTTTCTGGTTAAAAGCTTTTTTTCGAAAATTTGAATATTAGTACATTTTAGAAGAGCAGCTTTACTAAGTTCTTAACAAATATTTATAAACTTATTATTACTTTATTACTTTTCAAGCAAATAAATAAGTCTTTATACAAATTTCTTACATCTTTTCAAAATTTTTAAAAATTACAAAAAAAGTTTTTTGTATTCTATGAATACAATACTTCATTTTTGTTACGTTTTATTTTTATATGAGTTTTACTTTGTAATTAAGGTGAATTTTTGACTTAAGGACGTTTATCACATTTATCACATAGTTAGTAGAGGTAAAGTTGAGCTCGAAGTTAAGGAGGGAACGATCGCAAATATATGCAGCAACGCTGGAAATTATTTTTCTCATATGGATGTACTTACATAGACGCTTTTATGCATACTCAACCCCTTCTTTCTTGCGTTTAAGAAAAAAAAAAAAAAAAAAAAAAAATTATAGATCTGTTTAAAAATAAAACAGGTTTATTAAAAAGTAATCTTTCAGATAAACAAAATTGGGAGATTCATACAGATCTTATAAGTGCAATTTTAAGTGACTTTGTCATAAGGTTTAATGCTGAAATACAATTTTTAAAAACAGAACATGTAAAAAAGACACTCTTAAACGATCTGAATTTTTTTTAGGTATTTCATATGCTATTTTAAGTATACTTGTGATGTTTGGACATTATCTATCAAAAAAACTTATGTGTGATGAATGTCCTGAAGAAAACATACGTTCTTATTACTTAATTTGTTATTATATACGAGGAAAAATTAAGTATTAGCCTGTAGTAAATATGCAGTATTAAATACTTATATAATCAGTCATAATTCCTTGACTGGACATAAAAACTGTCCATCATTCAAAACCTTACTATTAAAGAAACATAATAGGAACAAGTACGTAATAAACGTCGATGTGTACATGTATTTGATATCAATGCCTAAGGTTTAAAACTGCTTTCGAGGAAACAACACATTAGCAACAGACGTAGGTATACATGCATGTTAGAGCTGTGAACTGCGAGAGCCGAGAGCCAAGAGCTCAGGCAGGGTGTTGCCAGTATACCTACAATACGTATATACAGCTGGATATAGTTGTAGTCACTTACAAGCACATATTCCTTCTCTCTGTACTAGGTACCTATCGTACGCACATTTTAGTATTCGCTGCGGAAAACGTGTGTAAGGTTTAGCAGGTTAGCCAAGACGTACATGGGGTGCTCAAGTCAGTAAAAAAAGTGACACACTTCTTACGATAGGTACCGGCAATATCCCTACTAATCTCTGTTTAATACGTTTCACTCAAATACAAAAAACCACTGTTATTGTTACTGTACTAGTACCATGAAAAGTTTTGTAATATTGAGCACAAATTACTCTATATCTCCTGCTGATCACTGCTCTGTTACATGCTTCAAACTCATTCTGTCCTAGTAGTGCTCGCGTACATTGACATAATTTAGTTATAAATAGTAATTTATCTTATGAACTTGCTAGTAAAAACCTTTTCTTACTCTGCCTCATAACTTTTCTATTACTTCTCTTCTCTATTCCCCTACTTTTTCGGCCCAGGCCAGCAATGGCGCACACATGCATAGCTATATGCTATCGTCTGTAACACATCCGAGGCCGTGACGCCGACATCCTCAGTAATGACTTCCTTCTTGATTTGTATGTCCATGATGGAGTACTGTTTGTGGGATGTTGTTCGTGTTGTATATTACATTTAATCAGAGAAAAGAGCGTAGTTTCAAGCACCATGTTCCTATTTCGCTTACTGATTTATTTCGCTGTATCTTATGTGTTATGCATATTTGTTTATGCTTTCACACTTCCGTCATGCAAAATAATTTTGTTTTAAAACTTTCTCAGTTATTTATGGTATATAATTGTTTACATATATTTTTCTTGTTTTTTTTTCTCTAGTATTTATTAACACGTGAGCTAGACGATAAATTATGAGAACAATTTTCTTCCACATTAAGAAGTAAGTAATTGCTACATACTAATAATATAATAGTTAATTTTGGACTTGTTTTTTTTTTGTTTTATGATCAAGGGTTTCAAAGGTCAAGAACTTACTGCTTTAACATATTTATTATATTATTACTAGTGTCTGTCTTATTGCTTGTACTACAACAAATTTTATCTTTAATATAGCTACTATCATTGGTATTTTTATTGCATACAACATTTTTCACTTTTTTTTGTTTTATTATTTCGCTTATCATCAACTACCTATATTTTTCGGTACATGGTGCTTTGAAAATATTTAGGTAATGAAAATACACATACTACTATATTTAAGTTACAAATAAAATCTATGATTTTGCTTATTTTCTGCGTATTTATTTTATTGAGGTGATAACAAAATGGCTCTAAATCAAAAGCGTACACTCATCAAAAGCGCACGAACCGAACGATCAAAACCGCACAAACCAAACGATCAAAAGCACACAAGTGAAACGATCAAATGCGCACATACCAAAGAATAATAACTGTAGCACACCTATCTAGTGAGTTTATATACCATCTTAAAATTTCAACAAAGGCAGGTTAAGAAAATGCTGTAGAGTAGTCAATACGTTGTCGAAATAGTCCCTTTAAATCCCTTGAACGTGTCAGTAAAAAGAATGGAGCTTGTGCCTACGGAGACTAATAAAGGAAAAGAGTGCTTAGTACACGGTTTCTTCAAGTATTGGTTTTATAGAAATTCGGCTTCGGTGATAAAGTGTGACGTTGTACCGAGTAACATTGTGTCGTATCGACTCATACTATCACAATTACAATCACTAAAGATTTTGTACAAAAAGAGAAAAAAGTGTGTAATAAGTCGGACAAGTCGTTTAGATTTAAAGTAAACTTTCTTAAATCAATCGCACATTACTACCAAGTTACTAGGCACGCGTGCTATGTCTAACAACCGAGAATTCTCGCACAAGCGCACAGCGATCTTACTCTCTCTCCGATCAGACTGGCAGTGGTGGGAGAGCTCCCCCTACCTGTACCTTTCATCCAAGCTTCCCTCACTCTAATAGCTTAAATATAATCTTATAACACGTAGGGTTATCATAATTATTGGTCGAATGGGTTACGTCTTTTGCCCACGCATAAAATCTTACAAATTTGTTTTCAATTCTTGATCATGGCAAACTTTCTTTTTCTTTCCTCTTTTATGGCCGTTAGTATTCATTCTTGTATCCTTTTTGATGATAATTGTTTAATTATTTTGTATATATAGCCACTATATACAGCCATTTTTTTTTGGAAAGCATCACATTTATGGAAAAAAAATTACTGCTTGTCCTATAATTTCATTTATTATTTAAATAACGTTGTGATAAATATAAAACGGGTTTTTGCTGTGGTAAGTTTTATAATTATATCTCTTATTTGTAAATAAAATTACTCTACAAGTAACAAAGCTTTTTTATAATGTACTTACATGCTTGCGCAGCGAATAATTTGATACTGTTTCCACACCACCTTGCAGTAAGGATCTTGGTACGCTTAAAACAGAAAATACAGTTTAAATCACTTAACAATATTTCAATAAACGAAAACTAGATAATGTGACTAGAACTTTATGAAATTTTATAAAAAGTTACTTAGTGCTAAAATTATCTTTACTGATTTAGTTTTTTCTTCGAGTGGTTTTCCACGTGACTGATTGTTAATACGTAAATAGGAAATAACATCTACAATTTTTTACAAAAGCGATGACAGCCATTCAAATATTAAGATCATTAAGTACTGTGAGACTAAACTTTTGGAGTAACTTGGAACTTATGTTTATACACTTTCGAGTTAAACAAATTACGTCGTTTTTTAAATATTTTAAAATTTAAGGCTGTACTGCCATAAGTTAAATAATGAGACCTTATGAAACAAATTTAATAACTCTATTTCCATTTTATTTCATTCTTTAGACTTAAAATTTTTTGTTATGTTTGTAACTACTATTATGTATGTGACTACTTACTTACGTCTGTATTCACTTAACGCATAAATAGGAGCAATAAAAATAAATAAATAAACTGTCGAAAATAACAGACACTGTACAGAAAAAAAGATAGCTACTGTAGTAGTGCCACGCGTAATTCTTACTAACTTTCAATCAATTCTAGTCACTTTATTTAGTTTTCTTTTATTTATATATTATTAAGAGAATTTAACTTTTTCTTTAAAAAAACGCACCAAGATACTTACCGCAAGGTGGTGTGGAAACAGTATAATATTATTCGCTGCACAAGCATATAAGTACATTATAAAAAGTTTTTTTACTTAAAGAGTAAGTTTATTTACGAATAAAAAATATAATTATAAGCTCACCACACCAAAAAACTGCTTCATATCCATCATAACATTATTTAAATAATAAATGGAGTTTATAGAACAAACAGTAATTTTTTATCAATAAATGTAATGCTTTCCAAAAAAATGGATGTATATATTTACTGTATATATGTATAACTAAACGACCATGATAAAAAAGGAGACTAGAATAAATAATGATAGCAAAAAAAAAAAAATTTTCCATGATCAAGAATCGAAAGTAAATTTGTCGAATTTTATGAGCTGGCAAAAACGTAGCCCATTCGACGAACGATGATGATACCCGTCCATGGTATAAGATTATATTTAAGCTGTGAGAGTGACAGGAGCTTGGGTGAAAGGTACAGGTAGGGGGATCTCTCTCTCCACTGCCTGTCTGGTCAGAGAGAGAGAGAGAGAGAGAGAGAGAGAGAGAGAGAGAGAGAGAGAGAGTAAAATCACTGTGCGCTTGTGCGACAGCTCTGAGTTGTTAGATACACTGCTGCCAATCTTCGATTATAGATGGTAAGCATTTGAATACTGGTACATATAACAAAATTTATACTGTTCAAATATAATATTGGCAAGAATGAAATTTTCAGAAGCAGAGACAAAGACATCTATGAAATAATAGATTAAATTGAAGCATCGACAATGTGCAAAATTTGTATTTGCAGTATTCTGTATTTTTTTTTGTAAAATATTTTTATTTGTACCTGTCACATAGCATTTAACGATTCTGAAGCCAGTAAGTTAACTAAAAGAACTCATTTACCTATGTGGGCCTATGATTACTATCAGTGTGCGCTTATTATGCGCTAATGATGAGCTTGTGATATGCATTTTTGATCAGTAGTGTTCAACTGAATTAGAAAGTTTGTGCGCTTTTGACTGTCACCAAACTATATTAGCAATTATGACTGACAACTGTTTTATGATTGTTTTTGAGGATGTCGGGGGCAAAAGACGTACTGTTTTAACTTTGTCATAGTATTGTTATAAGTACTTATGGCTAAGCCTATCATAGACGTTTTTTTGAATATAGCTATTCTTATTGTTATTCGTTTCATACATGAATTTTTCAAAATATTTTTTTATTTATTTATTTATTTTTGTTCTTTCTTATTTGCTCCTGATACCCGGTTGTCCCTTCTGTGGACGATTGCTGTGCATTTAGATGATTATTGGTTAGGGTGTCATTAATCTACCCTTTGTGGTGCTGTTTCTGTCTTGTGTGCCCTGAATCATTCTCGATAAATTTAGTAATATCCGGGCTAACCATTTTTAAACACCTGAATGATCCTGCAGCTGCTCCTAATAGTATTTCTGCTACCATTCTCACGTAATTCTTTCAGTCTGACAGCGCTCCTTTTATTTGTACTATCTATTATTTCTATGTTTAGTTGTACGTGCTATCATGATGTTTTCTTGTTTTGTATGTCTCAATCTATTCTCTTGGGTATATTTTTGTTTTAAAAATTTGTTTAAAACCACAGTGGAGAGAGTGAGGAGCGAGAAAAGAGTGTGGTTGGCTGTATGGCTATGCGTCGTCTTTGTTAACGTTCTATCGACATTTCTCTTTTCTTATAACTACGCTCACGTACGTACATGTACCTGAAAGGTGGTTTACTTGAATATTTACGTGATCCATTGCATTGTACTATTCGAGAACCATATGCTTATTTTTAGCTGCAGGTGTGGCACTCTCTTTACAGATTTGTATTTCCTATCTTATGTTGCGGCATGCGCTACATGGTGTACATATGAGGAAACCATTTTTAATTTGGATTGACACGTTTCAAAAAATAACAAATTTTTTTTTCAAGGCACACACTTGAAATAATTTTTTTTATAATTCTATGTACCCTTAGAAATGAGAAAAAAATTGGGTGTAAGCATTTGAGCGCTCGTGACACTTTTTTTTACCCCACTAAAGATTTTAAATATTGATTTTCTAAAGTAAAAAAGCTGAACTTAGCTGCGAAGTGTTGGAAACTGGTTTAATCGTACCAGGTTTAAAAAAACTTATTTTCTCGCATTCTACAGATGCTTGTAAACATTAGTTATTCCTAATATGAATAATTTAGGGTGAATTTACCCCTCTAAAGCATCCCCATAAATAACAGTACCAAAAATCGGCCTGAAAATGTTTTATTTTACCTCAGGAATCCTCTCTCAGGAGTTTTTAAGGTCACTGATCACGATTCAGATATTTATTTGCAAGCAGGGGTAGTTTGATTCCCCCGAAATCGCCCCCAGTTGCAGTAAATGATTAAAAAATCCACAATTTGGCCTTCAAAATTGTTTTGGAGGGCGTTTTCAAGGTCGCTGATCATAATTCCGAGGTTCATTTGAACACAGGAATAGTTTGAACCCTTGAAATCACCCTCATTTCCAGAAAATCTTAAGAATTTTACTATTTTTCCTTGGAAACTCTCTCTTGGAAAGCCATAAAAAACTTATTCGTATATTATTCAATGGAAGAGTTGAACAGCATTAAAACTGTCCTTGCACACAAATGGATCTCGAGTTGGTGATTAGCAACCTCGAAAATTTATGAAAAACGATTTTGGAGGCAAAATTATAAAGTTCTAAGTAATTTTCGGAAAAAGAAGATGATTTAGGAGTTGTATTTACCTCTGTGCACAAATGGGCCTCGGAATCGTGGTGAGCAACCTTGAAAACCACCTGAGAAATCGTTTCAGAGGAAAAACTATGCCTTTTTTAGTAGCTCACTGCAACTAGGAATGATTTTGGGGGCTCAGGCTACCTCTGCTTGCAAATAGACCTTCGATTCATGATCAGTGACCTTAAACACTCCCGAGAGAGAATTTCTGAGGTGAAATAGTATATTTTTGCACCAATTTTTGGTAAGTATTGTAATTAATTGTAATGCTTTAGAAGAGTAAATTCACCCTAAACTATTCATATTACGGGTAATTAATGTCTTAAAACATCTGTAAAATGCAGAAAAACAAGATTTCCTTAAAATTTGGTACGATTTAATCAGTTTCCGACATTTTTCAGTTTAGTTCTGGTTTTTTGCTTAAGAGAATCAGTATTTAAAATCTTTAGTGGGGTAAGAAACAGTGTCATAAGCCCTTTAATTCTTGCACTATTTTTTCTGTCTTTCTGAGGGTACATAGAATAAGAAAAAAGTTGGTTCAAGTGTGTGCCTCAAAAATGTTTTTTTTTTTTTTGGAACTTGTAAGTTCAAATTAAAAATGGATTTCTTCATATATCTATTTCTTGCTATCCTACTACGACTACGCTTCCTTGTTGCCGCATGCTTAGATTTTCTCTATATTTCTATTGCTATTATTTTTTTACAATTTATTGTGTTTCCTAATTTTTTTTTTTTTTTTTGTCATTCTCTTTGGTAATCAAATAAGTAAACTTTATCAACATATTTAATTCTTATTACGCTCCAACAAAGGCGAGTCCGGAAAGATTGTTAATCTTGTGCCAGTGGCTCAATTGGCTTATATGGGTCTAGTCTGATTTCTTTTTCGTAAAATTCTCCCGCTCCCTTCATTCTGTTGTTGTGCGTCGTACATGGAAAGGGAATTATAATGGAGCCTTATTGATTTCAATGATCCGATGGCGCTGGCGCCCATGTACTGAAATTATTATTTTTTCACTTTCTTCTGTCCCTTTTTTATTAGCTTTGGTTGCGGCTCTTCGTTGATTCGTACGCTTTATTTTGCGTGACGTAGCTACCATGTTTTCCCAGGTGGGTCACTACTCAACCACCCTCCCTTTTTTTCTCTTTTGCTGCATTATCGTGGTGGTTTACCACCACCGCAGTTTTCCCAGATGTTTGGTTTATCCTACTCCGTTAGTTACTGGGTGGGTTCATTTCAGCAGGAGTTGTTGGTGTTGTTTCCTGGAGCGTTGCTGATGATATTATGAGCACTACTCTAGCGTCAGTGCAGTCCGTTACGTCCCTTTTTTTTGTGGATTTCAGTGCATTGCTTGTTTTGTTCGTTGCATTGTTTGATTTGCTAAGAGAGTTCACTGCGCAGTCCATAGGCCTCTATCGGGTCACGAGAATCGTTTTTAATTGGTCCAGGTCTGTGCCTAGGGAAGGATCGTTGTAAAGTTGTTAGGGATAGTGGGGTGCTCTTTGGTTATCTTCGAGGAACGAAGGAATTATGTTCAAACGCTGCAGATGTGCCTTAGGGGGTGGTGTCTAGTGATAACGACAGTAAGCTTGCGTTGCCTAAACTCTGATCGCTCTTTTTCGGACTCCTTTCTGTCTTTTGATTTTTTTGTTCGTCTGTTCGACCCTACATATTCCATGCTCACAATCAAATTCTTGTTATGTTTATACGTTCTTCACAATTTTTCGTTGATTGTAGTGCCTCGCTCTTATTTTAGCATCGCAACTTATTTATCATCATATTATTATTGTTATTACCATTATTATTATCATTTACAGTATCCTTATTATTGTTCTTATTACAATTTTTTTTATTACATTTTACGTTTGAAAATGCCACGCTCACCTCTTGTATGCTTTTTGTTTTGTTTCCATATCGTTCGTATGTTATTGTTATAATTTATCACCTATACCAGGGTGCATACATATCTTTTCTTTTTTTGTGCCTTTGGCGTTATCGTTTGTTTACCTCCTACTGTCAATATATGTTTTTTTTTGTGTCCAAAGGCTGCAAAAGGAAGATAAAACAATTTTTTGTATGTATTCTATCAATTTCTTTCTTTATAAGGGGGTGGGTACATTGTCTGAATGTTTGTTAGTTACACAGTTATCAGTTATCTTATACTTTCTTCCTGTATAATTCGTTGCTCTCGCATAGCTCGTCCAGGGGCCACGATAGAAGATGAATTGGATCTACGTACATATGTATATAGTGCTTATTTTGTAGTACCCTACTCTTTTCCTTTTTTTTTGTAGGGTGTGGAGATCTTAGTATACACATTTTTTTAAACTGTATCCACATGCGTTATGCGTATCTTGTTGCCCCTTTGTAATTTCACATTGTGATTTTTATAGTCTATGCCTGTTATTTCAGATGGTCCCTCGAAATGGTTGTTGTACTTCTTTATACAGTTCTCTTAATATATAAACTATCTTTCCTTCCATGAAGAATCTTATATTTAGTTTTTCGTCGTAATAATATTAAGATCTGTATTTATTTTGTACTTGTGTCATTACAGCTAGTGTTCTCGATTGAGTGAGTGACTGTGTTATGTGTTCGAATAAGTCAGTGTACGTTTGGCCGCTCTTGGAGGACTTAAGACTTGTTGGAAATCTTGCTCGTTGCCCAAATATGAATTCGTGAAATTTTTGGATTTATATTCAGCTGCAAAGTGGAAGCAGTTCGTCTCATCTTTCAATTTTGTCCTGATATGATTTTAAGTATTCTGACAAGACATGCATGCGCTTTATTGCGCCATTGCTCTGCAGGTAAAATACTGTGCTGCCAAATTCTTCTATTTTAAATAATCTGATTTCTTTATTATCTTGATTATAAAGAGGGTTTCCCTATCGGACAATAGTTCCTCTGGGGCTCTGAAGTATGCAATAAATTTACCTATCAATGCTTTTATCGTTTCTTCGACAGTTGCCCGTTGTACTGGCACTAATACAATAAATTTTGTTAGCGAATCTCAAATGAATGAAATGTATGTATTCCCTACATTAGATGGTTTATTTACTGATCCGTAGAAATCTTTTGATATTTTTTCAAATTATCTGCCTAGAGTGTCTGTAATTAGTGTGGCTTGTCTTGTTTTTATGCATACCAGTTTTTTCGTTTGACACAATGGGCAGCCGAGTATAAATGGCCTGGCATCCGGTCTCATATTTTTCCAATAGTAAACTAAAAATCTTTTACTAATCTATTGTAGGTCTTATTCTTGCCCTTGTGCCTCCCAATTGCGGACTCGTAATATTCTTTGATTGCTTTCTATCTTTGATTGACTGACGGTGCAGCTAAGATATTCAGGTAAGTTGTTGCTGTAATTTTGAGGTTTTTAAAGATTTCCTTGAACTGCTTAACGAAGTACGTACATTGGTTTGTGTTAAGTATTGCGGGGTCACGTATTACCCTTATTGATTTTTGTTTATTTATTATAACTAGTATCTTAAATGATTTAATAAATTTCTTAATGTCTGATTTTAGTGCGGTATCATCAAAATGTGTTTTCGTTTACATACTTATCTTTGATACTTTTTTACGATAATGCGTCTAATGTTACCTACCAACTTTTCTTGGCTAGTAAGAGCTGCTGGGTCTATATATAATCTCTCATATAGTGTGTCGATCGTTTCTGTGTCAGGAGCACTATTATTTATTGTTGCAAAGATTAAACTGTCTAAGTAAACAAACGGGTGTTTTTTCGCTTAGTGCATCCTTTGAAATACGGGTGTTTCTGAGCCGTTCTGCGGGAGCCACAGTGGTTTTTCTTGTGACAGCCGTATTCTGCATACCCTGTATTTTTCAATGTTCCTGTTCTGTAAAAAATGTTTATCTCCTTGCCAAGACAATCGTCGCTTTGTTCTTCTAAGGCTTTATTTAGGCCCCGGTCACTGTCCAGTGACACGGAGTCTCGTTTGGTCTTAGTGTTCAGTGGTGATGGAGGTCTAGACTGGGGCGTGATGTGATTTTTGTCAACACTTCCTCACTCTTCGTATCTCACTGGTTCTTTTCTTTATTTTCTTTGTCCAGTTTGTTAACAGATTGATCGTTACTGTCTTCCTTAAGATTTTCTTCGATATTATCTGAAGGCTTCTGTTTGTTGGGATCGTCATCTTGATTTTTATTATGAGCTTTAGGTGAGAAGTCACTAGCATCGTCCTCGACGAGAGCTTGAAAATGTTGGCCTTCAAGATGCATGTGTTTGAATTTCGAGTTTTTCCCCCTATGAAGCGTTGGTATAACATCCGTTCGGGTATCACTTGTAGGTGAATGCATACATTTGCTTTATACTGTTGTGAGAATTCAGGGCTATTATTCAGTATTTGTTTGCCTTCTTTTGGGTCTTTACATTTATTTATTTATTCTGACCAGTATAGTACTTCTCTAAGTTCATCTGTTAATTTTTCTAACCTGTGTGGGAGTAATAGGCAACAGAAAAAACAGCTTTTATCTCTAGGAACGTCAATGATTGATAGCTGTTTGTGGGGTTCTGCGCATTGGGTCCCCGATACTCGAGTCCTTGCATCTTCTACATCGTTCATTATGGTTGGTGGATTATCACTTTCTCATACATCAATTCTGATACCCTCTTTTCTCCTTATTTCTTTTTTTCCAGTGTCAACTCAGACCTTTACTCGAAGTCGATTAGTTAATTTATTGACTATTGGCTTTAAATTGGTAATTGGACCTCTGTTGTTATTATAATTATTGCTTTCGTCGTCAAATTTTAATGTATATGGCGGTCGTTTAATCGTATATCTGATCGGTGCCATTCGACTTGGCCCGGTTATTTGTGTCCCTCACCTATCTATCTGCTGTCCGTCTCCGACCCTGCTCTCTCTCCGTTCATATGCTCCTCCTTTATCTTTAACCTTTTTTATCTTTCTTTAACCTTCTTTGTCCACGCCAGGTACTTCTGCTGCTGCCGTTTCTTCTACTGCCTCCCTCGCTTTCCGTTCTCTTTCTTTTTCTGCTCTTTCCGCTGCCTCGCTATTCCTTACTAATTTGTATCCCCAATGTTTTGCTGGCTCGGGTTCCTTGGCGTTGCTATCGGTGTATCACAATGGGCAATAATAATTTCCTTTGAGTTGCGCGATTGCTCAATGGTGTTAGAAAAATCTGGGATTTTCCTATGTAGCGAATCCAATTGACGTTTACAAATTTTGTGTTGTGTTTTCTTTGCTATACCCTTGTTTATAAATGCCGTGCTTGTTGTTTTCAACTCTTTTCCCATCCGTTGGTCCTGGCAACAAAATTTCCTCTTCATCGTTTACTGCTACAAAGTTTTCTTTTTTGGTCTTACCTTTCGAGTTTTCTGTTATGTCTTATTTTGATCCTGCATCTATGTCACTGTAGCTGCTGGTACTTGATGTATTTGCTTGCTCTAAGTTTCCTGGGCTTCTTTTTAATTATTTTCTGGTCTAGCTTATTTAAGTCTAATGTTTCTATTTAATCTTTTATTTTATTTCTTATTACGTTCCTTTGCCTTTCTTATACGCATCTTATATATGCGTGCCAGTGGCACGGCTACGTCTTTGTGATTGTCTTTTTCCTGTTTTTCCACGACCTCATACAGCTCCCAGCGCGGCAGTTTTGGGTTTTTCTCCCCTTCTTTTAATATTGAGATACAAAAAGGGCATTCGATGCCTTATTTATTTGTCCAGGTCTATAAACAATATTGAACTCATATCCCCGAGGTTCTGCTTTCAGCCTTGTGAATCTTTAGTGTGGCTTCTTGGATGTGTGAAAATGCTTGAGGGGTTCGTGGTCTACTACGACTGTAAGTTTGCGACTGAACAAATAAGGTCTAAACTGCTCTTCAGCGTACACTACCGCCAACAACTTCTTATCGTATGTTGGGTATCGTAATTCAGTTCCTTTCAAACACGTGAGCACATATTTACAAGGGTGATTTTTACACATGTTTTCTTGGCTTAAGATTGCTTTAATGGTGAAGTCTTATGCGTTGGTTGTTACTATGAATGGTTTACTCATATATGGGGTTGTAAGTATCAGCTTGCTACACAAAGCGTGTTTTACTTCTACGAATGCCTGTTTCTCCCCTTTTTAAATCAATAGTTATTTTTGTCAGTTTTAAAAGTGGTTAGGCTATTTTTGCATAGTTTCTCATAAGCCATCTATACTATCCCAAGAGGCCAAGTGATTATTTTATTTTCTTTGCATTTGTTGGTCTTAGGAATTATTTTACAGCCTTAATTGTCTGTGGGTTTGTCTTTATTTTTTGTTCCTACCAATGTGTCCCAGGACTTTTATCTTTCTTTTCAGAAATTGGCATTTCTTTGGCTTTATCGTAAAATTTGCATCCACTAACCTTCGCAACAATCTCTTAAACCGTATGCCATGCTGTTCCAGGCTTTCTCCAACACCACAATATCATCCATGTATATTTTAATTTGTGTGGCTCTGCAGTCCTGCGAGTACTAGAATTATTACTCGCATAAAAGTATTTTGTGAATCACAGCATCCTATCGGAATTCTTTCGTATTGGTAGAGCCCTTTTGGGCCTGAGAATACGGTCTTATGTGCATAATCCTCATGTATTTCTATCTGGAACAACCCGCTCTTACTTCATTCAACAGCCTAAAATCTGTGACCTCTCTCCATTGTTTTTCTCCATTTGGTCTTGCATTTTTTGGCCCGATCAATGTGTTGAAGCTATATGGTGATTTGATGGCTCAATTACACCTTCGTTTAATAATTTTTCCACTTCTGTCTGCATTTGTTCCCTTAGTTTTACAGGATATCTGGTCGCTTTTTTAGTTATGGGTCTATCTGTTTTATTTGTATCTTGTGTTTCAATAAATTAGTTGCCCTCAGTGGTTCACCCTCCAGGCCAAGTACGAAAGGGAAAAATTCTATTAGTTCTCGTACGTGCCTTATTTTTTCTTCATTCCAACTTGATGTGTCGACAAGTTTCATTATTTCTTTAACCCATGCTTGCATGTTTGGTCTTTGGCTAGTACGTTGTGCCTCCCCGTTGCCATAATTCTTTTTGATTTTTTTCCCCTTGATTTTTTTAAGAATCCTATTATCACTTCTCATAAGCCTCTACCATCGTCCTCTTCATTGCCAAATGATTTCACCCATTGCGTAGTTTCACATTCTATTAACTCTGGTTTCAGTACTGGTACCTTTATTTTTTCGTTCACTATGTTTATCATTTCTGCATACACTTTGCCCTCTTTATTTTCCACTATAAAATTCTCGAATAAAATTCCCTCTTTTATGTTCTATAAGGAAACCTAGCCAACTTTATAATTGTTTTTAGTTTCGTTTACGCGTGTCAATATAATTTTTCTCGTTCTTACCGGAATCTCAAAATATTACTATTTCTATAGGGAAATCTTGGTTTAGTTTAAAATTAGAACTTCATTTCCGGTGCTTATGATGCCATCATGTAATTTAAACGTGTCCCAGTGGATTATGCCATCTGCTTCGATCGAAAAGTTTTTGGGGATTACATGCAGAGTTACATTGATACTGTTTAGAGGTATTTCATTTGTTTCTAACGTGCAGTGTACGCCATGTATCACGCCAGTTACCAGAACTGTATCTCTGCCTTTTCCGTTATTGAGGGTGTCTACTGTGAGATAGCTTTTTTTTATAATCGAATTTTTGGCACCAGTATTCGCGTAAGGTTTTGCATGATATACCTGTAGTTTAGAGCTGTCTAAAAGTACCAAGAACGGTGTGTGTCCTGCACTTGATGTTCTTATTTCTACTTTGCAAAGGAATTCTTCTTTATTTTCACTTTTAGGGCTTCACGTCAGCGGTGTGTGCTCGAGACAGTTATTATTATCCTGTATGCTCATAATGCAAGTGTCTGGCTGACCTTGCATTTTCTTTGTGTTACGTGTGTGCACTTTGATACCTGCGTTAGTACCGTTAGTAATGTGTGGCTCAACATGCCTTTTTCCTGACGACTTCTGCCTATTACCTGCTGTCTTTATCTCTTCCTCAGGCAAACTTATCTCTCCTTTCTTTACTGCTACGTCTTGCTTGGCGTTTGGGAATCATGGCGAGCGTCCTGTGAGTTTGAATGTTCGATATGTGAGTTTTCCGTTTTGTTTGTAGGCTGATTATTTATTCCATACGGAGGTTCTCTGTCTCGATGGTTGAAATTTTTTTTGTAGTTCCTATTACCGTTATAATTATAATTATTATAATTATTTCTGTGAAATCTATTATAACTCTCATTGTAGCCTCGATTGTTTTGATTGTTTCCGTTATTATGATTATTATAATTATTTCCACCGAATCTTCCGTCAGTACTGTTGTAGTTAAGCCTGCTGTCATCATAATCATTATGATCATTATTGTTATTGAATCTATCATTGCCTCCATTGTGCCCTTGGTTGTTTTGGTTGTTATTATCGCAGCAATTATTGTAATTATTTCTACTAAATCTGTCATCACTACCGTTATAACCTTGGCTGTTCTGATTGACTCCGCACAAGTTTTGCTTCTCGTAAAAACTATCTTCTCTTTTTTAATAGTTATTGTATCGTTCCCGCAAATCACTCCAAATTATTTTCCTTTTTTGGCATCTCTCACCAACATGTGACACTCGCTCGTGCTGAGCCCCTTTTGTCTACAGAACGCGCAACTCGGGATTAAGTTTCTGTGACTATCTGATGTGGTTAAATTTTTTTTAGTATCGTTACTCGCTGCCGTACCGCGTTCCCGTTCATCTTAATTTTATGTTTTTCTGGAATCTACATTGAATGGAAAATTTTGCACTGCTCTATCGCATGGTCATGCCCGTTGCAGAATGAGCAGGGATCATAGTTTGTCTTACTTGGGTACCATTTTGGCGTTTTTTCTATTTTAACCTGGTTGTATATGTGTGCGCTTTTCTCCATTTCTTCTGTCCCTACTTGTACCATCTTTATGCACGCATTACCTCACGTTAGTACATTGCAGCGTAAGTTAATTTCGCTGTCTATTCTCAGGGCAATCACTTTTGCTCCACCTAATGTTTGTGGATTTCGGCAAGTTACCTGGTAGTTATGTGGAGCCTGTAGCCCAGAGCAAAATTGCCTCATTATCTCTTCTTCTGCATCTTTTTTCCGTTAAATTTTTCTGCTGTAAAATAAATTGGGCTAGAGTCATATAATGTTATTATCTTGCTGTGTTATTCTGGATTTGGGCACAGTACGATTCCACTGGCTCATTTTTTGTTGCGACATGATTCTTAGTTTTGTCAATAAGGTGGTGGCATTCCCAGTGCAAAGATATCTCTTTTTGAGTTCCGTTAAAAAATTCTACTGTCGAAAATTGTGCCAATCGGGGAATGAACTCGCTCGCCCGGCTTCGTAACCTATTTGCAAAGGTTCCAATTAGAAATTTTTCGACATCGATCCTATTGGAAAGACTACCATTCTGGTCATCTGCTCGAACAATGGGAGTCTTACTAGATTGCCATTAAATATTGGTATGTTGTTGGAGAGATGGCTCAATATAGCTAGGGAGTTTTGTAACTCGCGTGGGTGAGTTTAATGTAATGTGTGTTTCAGCGGTTCTAGTACGTGATTTTGCATGCCCTCGTACCTATCGCCTGTTTGCTGTGAATAATGTGTTTCCACGAATTAGCGTGCGTCTGTTCTATTACGAATGTTACGATATTCAATAAGATTGTTGTCCGTATCTGTTGTATTATTGTTTTGAGTGAACGGGAGTCGCTTCCAAGTATTTGATTTAGCTCGTGTTTCTTCGCAGTTTGCTGTCTTTGTCAAGTTTTTCATAGCACTACTTCTGTTATTTCGGGTCGATAGGGCTAATGTATAGTTTCTTTTGGGGATTGCTCCATGTTCCACTGTTCAAGGGATTTTCCGCTGTACTATGTCCTCAACGGCTCCTTGACTTTCCGGGCTCTTTTTCTGTCTTACTATGTTGAGTGTGAGCTTTTTCATCATCTTTATTAAAAACAGCTTCTTTTTCTTACTGGCCTTCTGCCTCTCTGCCCATCATTCCGGATCATGTTCTAAGTTAATTTGTATGACGTCATCGTCTACGTCGTCCCGTCTTATTTCGTGTATGTCTGTGTAGCTCTAGTCTTCTCGTCATCCTCCCTCTTATATATCGTTCACTTCCGCGATGCTTATTATGTTCCCTTCTGTGTTTTTTTTCCGTATATAGTTAGTCTTGTTAGCTCGTATATTTTTTTTTTAAACCATAAGACCTTTTCGTTGTTGTCTATTTTGGGTTTGTTTGATAGATATACGCACTCTTAATCAGCGTTAGTCAATAGCCTTTTTCCGTTTTTGCTTTTAGTTAACTCTCCTTTTATTTATTACTAGTTACGAAATTTTTTTTTGACTAGAGTGTTTGTCACTTGTATATCAGATATATGTTTATGCATGCAACTAAGTGTTACAACTAATGTCCTGACATTTTACAATTTAGTAATAATATCGACAAATAGAAACTATTTTTCTGGGCACGTATCTCTTTCGGAGGTTGTGAGTATGGCATATAAGAATAATGGAAACGTACTTACCAGATTCCTGTTACGATGGTGAGTATAATAATGATCCTGTGCATATTCATGATTTGACCTTTGATCCTCCTATGAGTTAACCTGCCTTTGCTTCTCCCTGTTGTTTTCTTCGTTTGAGTGATGTATCCCGTGTTCTATCTGTGTCTGCTGTCCAGGCTTCGCATACCGTGCTCATTTTTTGTCCGTATTTCCCTGACTTCAGTGATAAGTAGTTGTTTCTAGTATTCTGGTAAATTGGTCCATTGGTTTGATATGCAACTATTTTTCATGTAGTCTCCTCGCATTCTTAAAGATTTTTTAAAGTGAAACTTCTTTAGGCGTGCCTTATATGCGGAGTAAGCCCATTAAATGAGGAAGCGAACGCTGCCGTGCACATAAGTGTCTATGTATTTTCTGTACGTATACCAGCCAGCGCTGATTGCGCCGCAGGTAGGGAATCTGTTTGTCTATTCCTCTTCCTCTCTTTCCCTCCCTCTTGCATGTGCAAAATAGTGCTTCACAGTTACTATATATATATGGGGCATTCTTTTTAATATTTACCCCCCTGCTGTCCAAAAATGGAAGCAGCTAAAAAATTATAATAAATCACTATTTTGTAGCTTGAAGCCTGTAGCTTTCGATAACGAGTGGCTCTTTCCGAAAATAAAAAATGGCTGATGGCATAACTCTGACTGTCGATGAAGACCGCAAAAATGTTAAAATAAGCAAATATCTTAAAATCCTATCATGTTGCAAGCCAAAAAAATGTGTAAATATGTTTATTTTTGGTTGATTCAGTAAAGTTAAGCATATGCGTTTTAGTGTAAGGTCATATTTTGGTTCTTATCTCAAAAAACAGCTCTAAATCGTATTTTTTTGTTAAAATATTCCATGTAGCCATCGAGATAAGCACAAAAATATTCCTTTCATGCGAATTACCTTCAATAAACCTTAATTAAATAAGGTCATTAGTCTGTGAGAAAACAAAATCTGTCCGTAACCTACATAAACAGTCATTAAAGTCTATTTTGCTAGTAGAAACTTCAATTATCGTACTAAGATGAGTCATACTATGAATTTCGTATGAGATGAACTGTAAAAATTTAAACTGTAAGAATTTTAACAAGACACGTTAATAAATAATACTGATTAAATATTGTACACCCGTACTCGAGAGATTCTTCAAGCTTTTCTACAGGACCTTTCGGAATTTGTACTAGATTAAAGTTTTCTTTACTCAAAAATGGTTATATGGTTAATTGTAACTTGATATAAACAATACTCAATTTATTAAAATATTAAATTTCCAATAGGATTATATTAATATTAAAATCAAAGTACTATATTTATATTAATTAAAGTACTTATTTGTACTCATTAGATGGTACAATATTTACTTAATACATGGATTCTAAGCATACATGATTCAATCATTTACTAAAAACAATAGGGCTTGATCAAGAATTCATTTATATTAAGTATGACTACTTTAGAATTTATTCATCGTGATTTATTGTTTAATCTCATTTATCGCCTTAAAGTAAGTGATATAAGTTACATAATAAGTTTTTCATGTGATTCACAGTAAAAATTTAAACTTAAATTAATTTTATGATTACGCTTTGCAACGTTTCTCTCGATTTGCTACTAATTTTAATAAACTTGACATAGGCTTATTCATCATAGTATCAGCTTATTACCAGCAAAATGTTTTTTATCATTTTAGGAAGAAATAGCTGTACAATTAAAATTTAACAAAGTTGGTAAGGTAGAAACTTTAAATAATGTATTTAATGCTTTAAGATAGTAAAATAATCAATAAATCATAGGTAATTCGTTAACTATTTTTCGTCTACGATATCTACAAATAGCGTATTCCAAATTAAAATAAAGGAAAAATCAAATTTTGCATTAAATAAGGCTTTATTGTATTTTAATTCAGTATGATTTAATATTATTTCGATTCACGTGGACTAGTGTACCTATATACACGATGGTGTTATATGTCGTCTATACATGGAACCATCTTATATATGGACACACTATTCCACGTGAATCGCTTAGGCGCAGTCGCGCCATCTGATGGATGAGCTTTTTGCGATATGCCCTCATACTAGCAAAATAGACGTTAAAAACTGTTTATATAGGTTACGGACAGATTTTGTTTTCTCACAGACTGATGACATTATTAAATTACGGTTTATTTAAGTTAATTCGCATGAAAGAAATATTTTGTGCTTATCTCGATGGCTACATGGAATATTTTAACAAAAAAATACGATTTAGAGCTGTTTTTTGAGATAAGAACCAAAATATGACCTTACACTAAAACGCATATGCTTAACTTTACTGAAACAACCAAAAATAAACATATTTACACATTTTTTTGGCTTGCAACATGATAAGATTTCAAGATATTTGCTTATTTTAACATTTTTGCGGTCTTCATCGACAGTCAGAGTCATGCCATCAGCTGCCATTTTTTATTTTCGGAAAGAGCCACTCGTTATCGTAAACTACAGGCTTTAAGCTACAAAGTAGTGATTTATTATAATTTTTTAGCTGCTCCCATTTTTGGACAGCAGGGGGGGTAAATATTTAAAAAAATACCCCAAATATATATATGATATAGCTTCTCTCTTATAGCTAGTACTCTATAAACTCTATATTCGCTGTAAAGATGAAGACCAGCAGAGCTCCAGCGGACTTTTTCCAAGACCTGAACGTGTCTCAGCAGATTGTTGTGCCGTAATACATACGGATTCGGTGACATAAATGTTCATTGCAATAAGTTGAGAGCTCGTGGTACTCTGCACTTATAATATATAAAAGTTTGTGTCATGAGTTATCTATAAAAAAATTTTTAACCTATCACAGTGCTGTGTATCACCAACAAATATAAAGGATGATAATGCAAATGACACAAAAAGGTTATGGGCATATACGTGTGTATATATGTGTGTGTCTCTCTGTATGTAGTTGTCGACTGCAGCTACTGTGCCGACGACGGCGATGACTGTACACAGTGTATACTTCACTTTTTATAAGTAATGCAAAGACATACTAAAGTTTCTATCAGCCAATTGTTAAATTTTTTATGAATAACTTATTGTTCTAACTTTTATACATCAAAAGTGTAGAGTGCCATGAGCTCTCAATTAGTTGCAATAAACATTTGTGTCATTAAGTCTGTATGTATCACGGCACAACAATTGGCTCGCAACACGCTCAGGTCTTGGGAAAAATCCGCTGAAGCGCTGCTGGTCTTTATCCTCACAGCGAATATAGAGGATGTATACCTAATGCTGCATAGTGGAAATCGTAATGTGGCTCTAATACGGGCTAAGCTGGGTCTCTGTTACAGCTAAGGTACTGTCAGGTAAATAATGTCTGAGCTTAAACACTGCTTAAGCTCTTTGAATCTTCGAAGAACATCGTAAAAATCGTTCTTTTTTTCTATTCATCTTTTAATATGCATATATGTACGTAAAAAACGTATGTTAAATATTAAATATGTATAATACGATAACGAAACTTTTGAAAACAAGAAAAAACGCTGTTTCTCCAAAGGGAAGCAAGACTGGCTAAAAATTACAATTTCTATGGGCTCCCTAAACAAAGAAGACTATACACAAACATAACCTCAATTATTTTTTTTTGACAGTATTCCAAAAAGAGCGAGTAAAAGAGATTGTTCTTTTGTATACCATGTATGAAAAATTAATATGGACATTTACAAAATCTTCGAAATATTTTTGTTACAATATAACCTTTCAAAATTTGAAAAATAGTCATATCTTGAAAAGGAAGCTAAATAACCCCAAAATAACTATTTTTACGCATTTTCTAAGGGATACCTACATGATTGACGTGCACAAATATAGAGGGGTTTGACTATGCAAAAACATAACCTTAATTTTTTAGTTTTTCGACAGTATCAGTAAAAGAACAAGTCAAAAAATTTTTTTTATTCAGTATCGCATTTTTGGAAAATTAATACGGACGTTGACAAAATCTTCGAAAAATTTTTGTTATAACGTAACCTTTTAAAATTAGAAAAATACTCGTTTTTTTAGTTAAAAGCCAGGTAGGCCAAAAAAATTTAACGTACAGAAAATAATTATGGAAGTGCAAAAATCATAACATAAGTTGTAGATTCAGATGTGTGTATTCTCTGCACGCACGTGCTTGGTTACGTAATAATATTAAAATTTTTACTGTTTTAATCTAGGATTCTTAAAGATCTATTGAAATTAGGCATACTTTAATTTTCTTAGTTTTTATTATACCGAGCTTAACAATATTTGAGTTGTGAGTTTCACTTTTGCCGGGGGTCCCAACCCTAACCTGTTTTAAGATTATTTTTTTATTTTTTTAGTGCTTTCCATAGATTCCGTGAATTGTGACGGTTGGACCACTGAATTTGGCGTCTGGCACTTTGACACGTTTTTCTCTACTTTTCGATGAGCGAAGTATTCTTTTTTTTTTTTCTTTTTTTTTTATTACGTTGATTAATAGGAAAAAAACTTTTTTGTTTTGCGAGACTTGGTGATTTCTGCGCACTAGACTGACCGTAAAAAAATTTTATCTCCATCCCACTTCTAACACTAGCTGTTACGTGGGCTTCTTGGTGCAGGAATAAATAAAAGCGGGACTTGTAGTTAACTTATACTTATAACCACTACTTGTATTCAAGGGAAGCTGCACGTGTCTTCCAGTCCTGCAGGCCCGGTCCTTTTGCTCTCGCGTATTTACCTAATCTCCTCGTTACTCTCTTGCTTCGCTGTCTCTTCCTATCACTTCTCTTCTCTATTCCCATACCTTTTAAGCCCAGGCCAGTGAGGAAACATGCACGCAAAGCTTTATGCTATCATATGTAACACATTAAAAAAAACTTTTTTTCTATATACTGAGCTAGAATACTTTCGATTTACTGAGTTCCTATTTTATTATTTATATGCTAGCTATTGGCTTTTTCAGTTCTTGCAAAAAAGATTTGTTCAGTTTCTGTAAGATCCAAATAAGGTTCTTTGTCTGTTTGTATCAAGGCATCATGATAAAAAAAAATTAGTTCATCTTATCAAAAAATGTTTACTTTATTCTGTAACAAGTTTAAAAGTAAAATAAGTGTAGCTCTCAAGCCATACAATTAATTCATCAGACACGTTCTGATTCATTCACAGAAAAATAAGAATCTGTAAACTTATGAAAATATTTTCTTTCCATAGGTTTCAGAAAACTCAAGCGTTGGTGATCAAGTTGGTTCAATATGCAGAGATAGCATGACAAGGAGTGTCATATACTATCTAACATCACAGCATCCATTTAGTGAAATGTCAGTTTTTGAAATCGATAACGTATCAGGTCAGTTAGTAATTGCTTATCCATTGGATCGTGAGCTTTGTAGTGAGTATTATTTGGAGATTCAGAGTATGAGTATTTCTTCTTTAGTAAACTTGCAAGAAACTTTACTCTTTGTAAAAGTCATCATTGAAGATTCAAATGATAACCCTCCATACTGGTCACAAGATTTAATTATTATAGAATTTTCAGAAAATACTCCTGTTGGATCTAATATATATAATCTCTCTGCAATCGATCTCGATGTTGGTGTGAACAGTGATATACGTTATTATATTAAAGCAGCATATCCAAACCGTGATCATTTCCACATCGACATTCGGACAGGTTTCCTTACACTGTCTCATTCCTTAGACCGTGAAGACATTTCAGAATTTATCCTAATTATTGAGGCAGTGGATCAAGCACTGCTCCAAGAAAGACACCTTTCATCTATTACAGTAAGGATTCTTGTTTTAGATGAAAATGATAATGATCCAGTCTTTGTCGCACCAAGAATACAAAATGTTGTAGTGGGCACTGATATTTTGTCAGGTAATTATCAATGTGTTACTTTCACATGTTAATATTATAGTAACTTGAGAGCTTAAGACTAAGCACGAAAAAAATAAAGTTTTCAAGGGACAATTATTCTTATCACACACGTCTTAAGAAAAATAGTCGAATTGGAGTTCAACGTCATTTTTAAATTAATAGGTTTTTTACTAATGAAACAATAACGTAATACATAAAGTTGACTTTTTAACCATTTACTGGCTTTATTCTAGTTACAAGATCTAGGGTGTCTCATGTATAAATGTTTATTTCTCCAGATTGGTTAACTTAAACACTGTTTTTTTGTATTGGCGTAGGTTTCGATTCGTCTGGCCTTACTAAAAAAAATTGTGTGGAAATGGATCAGGATTAGTACGTAGACGATAAAATATCAGTATTTGTATGTTAAAACCACGTGTGCAGCTTGTACGTAGAACTTTTCATAGAGCTCCCTTGGAAAAAAAAAAAAAAAAAAAAAAAACAACGTTCACGGATTTACATTAGCATTCGCAGTTATTTTTGCTTTTCCGAGCTCTTTTCTGAAGCATTGAAATATTATTACATTGACTATTATTCATAAGCTTATGCTCATCTCACTGTTTTATTCAAACGTTTTCAAACTTCAACGTAAAATTTTTTATTGATTGTCTCAACTGTTGATACATATTCGAATTACAAACCACCTTCCCAATCAGAAAAAACAATCAACATTAACTTAACATGGCTTCAACTGTCAACAGAAGTACGGCCTTCTTTGAAACGATTAAACTACTTTTTTATTCGTGTTTTGCTCATAAACTTATTCCCAAAACCCTTCTGCACCATCTGAATGGTACCAAAACTTGATTTCCTGAGCTGAAAGCAAACTTTAATGCAAATTCGTTGACCTTGCTTTTCAGTCATTTATAACAATCACGAAATCAACCAAATTTAAAAATAACTTTGATAACAAAGACGCGCTGTGCATAAAGTATGCATTCGAAAGGTATCAAGAAGCAACCACTGAGTTTGTAAGGCTTTGCTATTTACGTTAAAGCACCACTGAGGTCATTCAAACACTACGGCGCGGAGTTGTAGAGATTTTTCCTATACTATCCAGATAGTTTCCAGACAGACCTCGTAGTATTCAATTTTTTTCATTTTGAATAAACTATACAAGCAATGGTCAGAAAAATACACACTTATTTCCTTACCTACGTAGTAAACAATCTGTTCTTTGAGTAAAAAAGCTGTGAAATTACAAACTGGATGCATAAAAATAATGTTTTCATTCATTGCGGTCATCATTTTTGAGGGTATTTAATACGTAGTGAAACTTTTCTTTTAGAGTAAATTTTGAAAGCTCTCATAACAAAAACTTTCTATTAAAAACATTTTTGTTCAGAATTCATGCAGCTTATTTGGTCGGATAATAAGATGAAAAATGTAAAAAAATATAATGATGCTTATAATTACCATGCATTATTTACACTAATAAATAATTGTTGGCCTTACGGGGCTGTTTATTTTCACTTTCTTATGTTAAAATAAATAAAAATGGGTATTTGATAAAACTGTAAAGATTTTGAACTGACAAAAAACACCGGTGTGCTGAACTCTTTGTTTATTAAAGATCCCAGCTCAAGTGACTGCCTATGTACCTCGGAGTCTGGTCTTCTCTGGTCTGCTGTTGTAGCACCAGACTAATTGGGAGAAAAACCTTAACGTTCTGAAGCGTTAGAGCTTGCTGCAGAACTCTTTTCCAATGCCTCCTTGTGTTACGCCAGAAGTGTTAATGTCTAAAGCACCTTTTTTGCAGAGCTCATTAGTTTAAGTGATCTTAGATAGAAAGATTGGTTCGTGATGATTACCTGTTGGAAACTATCCTATTTGTTTAAGTTTATCTTTCCTTTATAGTTTCACTGTCGTGTCAGACAAACCTCGAAGAGAATTGGTGATTCCTAGTTGTATGCTTAGAGTCAAGAGGGTCAGACAGGGTTGTCGATAGTCGGTTAGTGGCCGGCTTTATATAGTCTTTTAATGGACGAATCGTAGTTGGACATAGTTGTGAGAATTTATTTTTTGTTGGCCAGATAGTTTGACGTTAGAGAGCCCTTCAAAGAACCGATAAGAATAGTAACTTAATAGGGAAGGTAAATACTTATGATAATCCTCAAAAGGGCCAGTAGTGATACTTCTAATGATTTCTTATTATTGTTCTCACTGAAGAATAGCCGGGATAGTTTGACTTTTGCTCTTGGAGTTTCTGCGTACATAGACCGTACTGGAGGGAGATACGCTACTGACTGAAAAACATGTCGTCTTCTTGTCGTTCTCTGGATGATCAACCGTTAACTGTTGTGCAGGAAAATAGGCCTGGGATATACCTCCTCTATGGGCATGCCATTGGAATAAGCCACTGAGGTAGAGGCTGATGAAATTTCCAGCTTATGTGGCTGCCTCAATTCCTTAGGGTCGTTGTAACGGTGCTTTGGTGGCTCAGACGAGTCCATCAAGCTGTGATAGTACGATTAGAGAGATCGAGGGAGAAGGCCATCCACCCTGGAATCGCCAGGTTGGTCAGAAGAACGGCTACGAATTTTCTAATTGTTACAGCAAATTGTGCTGTGGCTAAACATCTTCTGGTGTTACGCCAGAGACGTTAGCATTTAGATTGGCCTTTTGTTCATAGCATTGTTGTTAATCTTGGTGGTTTGAAATGGAATTCAACGTAAGTCGTTTGGCCGTTGGAGGAGAATATCGTTAGTAGTGGGGATACCCAGCTGCACAACTGACAACTCTATTATTGATGCATTGCTGGTAAGCGACTGTGGCAGTATGGTATTCGGCAGTTTGCTGGAGAATATTATAACTAGATCCACTTACTTCTGTTGTAGGTGGCTTCGATTTTACGTCCACGCCACCTATCGAATCCTACTGAACTTAAGTTAAAAACTAGAGTATTTTTACAAAACGTTGAGATTATTGCCAGTATTTTTAATATGTTTTTACGATAAATAATATTCCAATACCATCTAGGAAGTGTCAAGGATTAGTATGCAAAATTTCAGCAAACTTTGGTGAGTAGTTTTCGTGGTAAGCCATTATAACGGTTTTTGGGACTTGGCTTTACATAAGTGAGATAAGTGTAATAAGAGGCCCTTAAAAATTATTACATTAATTAGTTATAACTATGACTATATGAAAGCTGTAGAGAAAACTGTAGAGAGGTATCGAATACAGAAATTACATATTTAGCTGGCAACGTAAAAAAAAAGTTATTAGGATCTGGGACGATAACACATCAACTTAGACAAGTGTCACGTACAGGGCTTAGCTTGTCCAGCCAAGCCTGCATCTGTGTGTTAGCCAACCAGTGCATAACTAATGAACTAAAAGTGTACTTAAAAGTGCAATAAATACAGTCACTTTTAGCGGCAGTTGTGTCTCAGGGGTCAGCGTAAAGTCTTGCGAACCCTTAGCTAATCGAATCGAGCCCAGACGCCACCTTTTAGTGAATATAATATTATGATTTAGCAACTTTACATTATTTAATATACAAGAATTACCGACTTTCCCTGTTCACAAGAATCTTTAAATCGTTTAACAGAACTGAAACTAGCTTGGTCCAAGATAACTTCATACACATGTATCGATTGAGTTGTGCACACATGTGCACACATGCACGCACGCGCGTGCACACATACTGTTACAAAAATTATTCTTCTCACATTACCGATTGGAGATGTGGGAATGTGTGAATTTAAAATTGCAAATCAGTGAGCAATTTTTTTCAGAGCTTATTCATATTCATCTCTGTTTAAAACGCCTAGTAAATGTTTAACTTTCTTGTCAAAGAAAAAAATTAACGAGCTGTACCATACGTACATTTTTTCTCAAGAAGCGATTAATAGAGCACAAACTATGTTTATCTAACTCATAAATAGTTGTAACAAATGAACTTGCACAACTAAAAGCTTCCCCATTGGTTTTTTGCAATCAACTCTATTTGAATTTAAAGTATTAAATTGCTTAGTTTCACGCCTACCAAGAGACGCCTTTTATAGAATAAGAATTGTATTAAATAGAAATCATTTAATGTAATTTGTAGAAAGCGATACCTAAATCAAGTATCTTTATCTACAGACTTATAGTGTACGATAAAGTTTATGGAAATGATCTAGTTTCATAACGTATAAAAAGTATCAAATTAATTTTTTTTTTTTTAAAGTTCTAAATTATTTTGTTTTACAAATTTATTTAGCTAATATTTGACGTTTAATTCAGAACTATCCTTAACATTATAAAATACATAATTGATTGACTCAATTACTTTCAACGAATCTAACCTACAAAACTTCGTACTAAATCAAATATGTCTAGTAAAAGCTGATGAAAAATATTTTTGTCGGTTTCTAGTCAGTTTTTTCCCGTGGAAAACCATAAAAAATACAATACCTTTGAAAACTTGATTTTTGTCATTTCTATTTCTTACAAACACAAGTATCAACATCAGTAAATCTGCAGTACTAAGTCCCACCATCTAATTGGCAACAGTAAAACTGAGGGCGGGGGCATTCAAGTATCTTACATGGAATAATAATAAAATTTTTTTCTTTTCTTTTCTTCATTAAAATTTCATCTCGAATAGTTTTGGTGTTGCCATTCGGATCTAATGTTATATATATTAACTGATGTTGAACATTGTACTGTTGAAAAAATACATAAAAAAGGGGTGGTCGTTTGTAGTAATTGATTAGCAGTGATCGAGTCTGGGCTTCAGCATAAAAATCTTATGGGAGGTACTCATGTAGCAATTAGGTGCACAATAATTAATACTGAACTTATAAGCATGCACAGTAACACAAGCAAGTGAAATCACCCCTAAAACAATCGTTTAAAAAATAAACAAATGTCACAACAGAAAAATCTAACTCGTTTTAGAAACACTAGATGCTGCAGATGACGATAAAATGAAGCTACTATAACTTACATAGAAAAAGAACATAAATTAAATAATTTAGTACAGTCGAAAACTTTGGACCACAGTAGTTGGATCGTTTTACCCCTGCGTGTTGCACTTTTTACTCTTCAATCAAGGTGGCAATTCTACATGTTTGTTTAAAGAGGTCCATACATGGTAAAAGAAACGATGTCTTCCATCATATTCTAAATTCGTTTCATCAAAAAATCGTTTGTATTCTTTGCTTCACTTTTATTTAGAAAACATTCGTAATGCTGTGCGATATGAAGTTTTGCTTAAAAATGACTTGAGAGCTAAGATAGTGTTTTTGTTCTTAGGAATGTCTGTATGCTTCACTTTTTTTTGTCTCACAATATTATAATCGTCATAATGTTACAATTTAACTACAAATGTAAAAGAAAATATGAGATGCTAAGCTTAGATTTAGAAGCTTGAAAAAATTATTACATTGAATAAACGAAATTTTACATGTTATGATGACAAATAGTTTATTGCCTTTTTTAAACTTATCTCTTAGAGCCAGAATTTTTTTTTGCGAGTGTAAAATTGTCTTACTTAGATAATTATACTCATGTAGGTGGCTACGGTAGCTCGGAAATTTAGGTTATGGTTCTTATAGCTCAGGAGATTGGTAATACAGGGTTCCCAGTTCGTGACCCGATCTTTATACACTCGGCTCGCACCTCCGAGAAAGTAGTTGCTTGAAACATGAATTAATCTTAAACTTTCTTTTTTCACCACTTTAGCGACAATGGTAAGCTATCGAGTTTTTAGTTAACTCTCATTTTTAGAGCAAGAATAGAAGAAAAGTGTTTCTGTTTTTTGGCCTAAAGATCCAACAGAGAATGCTGAAAGTTTTCAATTGATTTGGAAATTTCCTGGAACTATTACAGCTGTTGATGGAACCCACATTAATATCCCATTGTATATAAATGGGCAAGGTTACATAAGTAGGAAAAATTAAGTGTCGATTTAATTGCTGGTTGTTGCTGATCGCACAATAAAATAAATTCATTGTTATACAGGAGACGTTGGTTCTGTTTACGACCAGCGTGTGTTTTGCCTATCTGGACTTCAAGATATTTGTAATAATGATGATTTCTTTCCTAACAACACTCATCAGATTGATGATGCAGCTTACTCCATACAACATCATTTGTTGGTTCCGTTCAAGAACAATAGTCATTTGACCGAAGTACAAACTAATTTTAATACGCGATTATCTAAAGCCCAATTAGTTGTTGAACGTGCCATTGAAATGTTTAATGGTCGATAAAGGAGACTACTAAGAAAATTGTCAATGTTACGCATTGATATAATTTCTTGATTTGTTATGACTGCTTGTGTTCTGCGTAATATCTGCATTTTCCAAGGAGATTTATACAATTTTGGACATCAGCAAAGAATTTGTGGGATAATTTAAAATAATGTAAAAACTCGAGCAAGTCGAATCGCTGGAGAAGCAAAAAGAGATAAAATCACCAGCCATTTATACAATGCTCCTTTGAATATGTAATTTTGTTTATGTATCGAATATGTATCAATGATAAATGAATCAAAATTTAAAATACAATTATTTTCTTAACTAATTTTAATTTTCACTGATCAAATCCATAAATTTATTACGTAATAGTATAGCTATTATCACTATCAAGCTTTTTTGAATGCAAGAGACAAAAACACGACTAACGCTTGTGAAATGAAATGAAATTGGGCGCTTATTATAATTGTCATAGAATCAAGGGCTTAGGAAGAGGGGACAAATGATTTGGAAAAGGAGAAATGATATATTTCTTTTCTAGGGCAGAAGGTAAAACTTGTAGGTGGAAAGTATGTCCGAGGACGCAAAGCACCGCGCTCGAGAAATGAAAAATGAATTAGACATGTTGCCTAATTTATTTGAATCCCTAAAAACTAAAAGTAAGACGTGCTTATAAATTTTTGAGATCAGTTTATAAGGCTCTGAACCATACAATACTAACACAAAATTCAATTTATGCGTATCAAATAGCTTAAGTATATTTCATTAATAGTTTTATTAAATATTTTAAGCAACACGTAGTTAATTGTTTAAATAAATTAAAAAAGACAAGACTATAGGCTTTCTTTTTTATAAAAAAATTTTTTTTATC
>NW_019379636.1:888385-924685 GCF_000648655.2 Copidosoma floridanum
ACGCTCAGGCGAAAGTCACCCCCGAACCACCTCTGCCTGGTGAGGACGACCATCTCCGTTTTTCCTACAGCTAGCTCAAAACCGTGATCCCGGAGCCACTCCGACACCATCGCGACCGCCCACCGTATTTTGCGCTCGGCCTCCTCTCGTGATCTTGCTGTGACGTGCAATGCTATGTCGTCAGCAAAGCCCGTCAGCTTGACCCCTGGAGGCATTTCAAGGCGCAAAAGTTCGTCGTAGACCAGGTTCCAGAGATCAGGGCCAAGGGCAAATCCCTAAGCGACTCCCGACGTCAGACACCTCTCTTCTGGTCCATTCTTCGTGTCGTACCGGAGTACTCGATCCTGGAGGTAACTGTCCAGGATCTTTCTCAGGTAGTCCGGTACATTCTGGCGCTTCAGGGCCCTCATTATGTCGGACCATCTCGCCGAGTTAAAGGCATTCCTCACGTCAAGAGTCACCAGGACACAGACGCTCCTCGTCTTATGAGAGGGTTTCCATGCCTCCTCGACCGACCCGAGAACCTCGGCCACAGCCATAACCGTCGATCGCCCCTTACGGAACCCATACTGATTTTCTGAGAGGCTGACTTCTCCTCTCAAGCGAGTTCTGATCAGCCTCTCTAGCATTTTTCCAGCATTGTTTAACATACCTAAGGGTCGGAATGACGACGGGACCAGGGGGGGTGGTTTGCCCTTGTCCAGAAGAACGAGCCTTTGGATCTTCCAACGCCTGCTGAACAGTCCAACGCGCAGGCACGCATTGAACATGTCCAACAAAACGTGTGGCTTTTCCGCAGCTATTATCTTGAGGACTTCGGACGGCACCCCGTCCGGACCAGGGGCCTTTCGCCCCGGCGTCTCCGATGCCACCGACCTCAATTCCTCGAGAGTGAAGAGAGGTACCTGTCCTACACTTATGTCCTCCCCCCTCCTAGCGGGATGCTCCGGAAAGAGGCAAGAGACCACTCTCTCCAAGAAGGAAGGTTCCATCGGCGGCGCCGGGTCCGATCCGCGAAGTCTTTTTAACGCGATCCGGTAGCCCAGGCCCCACGTGTCCTTGTCCACCTCGGCGATGAGCTCGCGCCAGCATCGGTTCTTGCTCACCTTGATCGCCCTCACCAGCGCTTTTTTTGCTTCCTTGTACGCGGCAGCAGCTGCCCCGGCGCCTTCGCGAGTTCTGTGTCGCTGTGCAAGACGCCGTAGATGCTGCGCCTCTCTGCGCAAGTCAGCAATGTCCTCTGTCCACCAGTAGCACGAACGTCGACCCCTCCCGGCAGACCTTTTGGGCATACACGCGTCGCACCATTCCTTGACCCGTCTCGTAGTGCCACTCACGAGTGCCTCAGCCTCCGCTTGATTATTGATCTTGTTTAAATCGGCTGGAGGCGGCGCGCCAACCATGGCTTCCAGTAGCAAATCTCGGTTGAGTTTTGCAACGTTCCACCCGCTAACGCGCCTTCGGCTTACATCTCGCGAAGTTGCACCACGATCCTCGTGTATCACGAAGCTGACGTACTGGTGATAACTGGCCGTGTAGTCCTCCAGGACTTGCCAGTCGGAGACCCGTGCCGCCATTTCTGACGACACCAGCGTGAGGTCGATGATCGTTCCCCGGCTGCCAGGTCGCCTGAACGTTGCTGAACCACCAGAGTTCATGACGATGAGATCCAGCCTTGCAGCCATCTCTAACACCGCCCGTCCTCTGGGGTCGGTTCTCGGCTCCCCCCAAGCGATGGCCTTGGAGTTAAAGTCGCCGGCCAGGACTACATCACCACTTTCCCTGCACACTCGAACGGTATCCTCGAGTTCGGCAAGCCGATCTCTAAAGACACCAATCGAAATGTTAGGGGATATGTAGCAACTCACATAGAAAGCACTCCCACACCTGATCCACACGAACCCGTCTCCACCTCCAGTGTCGGATACGGAGAACTTCTCGCTGCGAATCAGGATGGCTGCGCATTTTGTCCTGTCGCAGTACCAGCCCCGGCCCGGTAGCGTGCGGGATGGCTCACTTATGAAGAGCATATCCACACCCCGGGCACGGGAAAACTGGTCCAGCAAATCGTGCGCGAGCACGGTCCTATCAAGATTCACCTGCAGGATCAGCGCCATTTCCTCGAAGCTATTCCTACAGCCGCCCGTAGGGCTCCACACCTGTCAGACCCAGCGACATGTCTGGTATCCGGCCTCGGGTTCACGTTCTCGCACAGGTAGCAGCTCGCTTCTTTTTGCGAGCAGCTCCTTGCTACGTGACCCTTTTTGCCACACCTGAAGCATGCCCCGGCTCTGTCAGGCCCGCCACACTGGTGAGAGATGTGGCCGAACCCAAGGCACCTGTAGCAACGCTCGGCCCTAGTCCTGGGCCGAATCCTGCAGTTGACCCAGCCAAGCCGCAGGTGGTCCATTTTATCGAGGACCGCCGCTGCAGACGCAGGGGCCTCAATATAGGCGACCCTGTTTCCTCTGGTCGTTCTCGACGAAAGCCGCACGACCATCTCTGGTAGAGCAGCCCCGTCGAGACGAACCTTCATCGCCGCCGTAACCTCCTCTTCGGTCACCGTCGGGTCCACATCTCGGATCTCCCAGACAGTAGTAGTAGTAGTAGTAGTAGTTGTAGTAGTTGTGACAGTAGTGATAGTATGAATTCTTAAAATTAAGTAAATTCAAATGTAAATTAAAAAAAAAAGTAAAAATAAAATAAAATGAATTTATTCTAAAATGTTGTGATGAGTTTTGTATGAATAACTGTGTATTCCCCTACCCAACCCCAACCCTCCCCCTCCCACTCCATATGCCTACTATTTTCTAAAATTTATTTTATATTAAGATTGGAGCTGCTTCAACAGCTCATTTTCATGTAATCTGTAAGCAAGTAAACTTGCAGTTTTAAGTTAGCTATGGCAACAGTACAATATTTTAAAGATGTGGCTCACCAGCTATGGAAAACATATCTGCAAACTATAAATAGATATGATGCTGCTCATATCCAAATTCAGTTAGATAGCAGTCTTACAGTTCTAAAGGATAGTGATTTTTTTTATTAATAAAAAAAATTACTTATCAACTTCCAAATTGCAAAAATTTCAATCAGCGATTTACTAAAAACTATATGATAGCTTTACTAAAAACTTTAATACAACTACTTTATGACCGCTTAGAAATAGTGGAAGCAGCAAAAATATTTATTAATGAGTCTGAAGTTTTTGTATCAGACAGTGATCGTAAAGTTGAGGCAGCAGTTACAGCATTTGAAAATTAACCCGAAGTGTTTGAACCAGAAAATAATATAGAATTCGCGTCTACTAGCAAGTTTGAAAATAACTTCACAAAATAAGTTCAAGGTGAAAGTATAGCTGCAGGGGCATCCACATTAGCAGTAATACCGTCAACAACAACACTTCCAGTTGCTGAGAACAATAAAACAGTAAGTCTCGAAGATGTTAATCGTGCTTTCGAAAAACGAATCATGACAGCATTGATTGTTAATTTAAAACATTTATATTTGAGAAATTTTTTTAAAGATGCAAAAAAGCAGTTTTTCAACCGAATACAACAGTCTCTAAGCAAACATGAAGCACTAAAAGTTAACACAGTGTTGTCATCTGAATATGTTATAGTAAAAGATAACATTGAAAGTGCTGATATAAAATTCTTTAACACAAAGTCACAATCCATTTATCAAACAACTGATTTAGACGATTGGTTTGATAAGAATATGCAACAACCAATTGAGCAAAGTATGGATGACTTTGAAGATGCTGGTTCTGGCTGGTTTTTACATTCAATATTAAATTTAGTCATCAACATCAATAAATTGAATCCTATGCAAGGTAGTTCATTTATAGATTTACCAGATTACATTAAAAAAAAAATACTTGTGTAAATATTGTTAACACGGACAATCAATGCTTTAAATGGGCTATTTTATCAGCATTGCATCCAGTAAATAAAAATGCAAATCGTGTCTCAAATTATAGAAGATACGAAAACGAGTTAAATTTTAATGATATTGAGTTCCGGTTACCCCTAAAAAAATTTCTAAATTTGAAAAACACAATAATGTTTCGGTTAATTTATATTTTTTAAAAAAGAAAGGTAATACTTATAATGTTTGTCCTAGTCATTTATCAGGAAACAAAAAAGAAAATCATGTTAACCTTTTACTTGTTGAAAGTTTTTATATTAATAGTGAGGAGGATGATAATACAATCAATATTGAGAACGATTAAAATACCAAGTATAAATACCATTATGTTTGGATTAAAAATTTGTCACGTTTAATACGCAAACAGTTGTCTGAACATCAACATGCCGCAAACATATGTGACCGATGCCTTCATTACTTTTGGTCTAAAGATAAATTGAAAGCCCATAAAGAAGATTGCAAAAATACGAATAGTTGCAAAATTATTCTACCTTAACAAGAGAAGAATGAGCACATACTTGAATTTAAAAATTTTACATACAAGAACCGAGTACCTTTTGTTGTTTATGCGGACTTTTTGCGTTACAAAGCACTGATGTAAACAAAGCATGCGACAGCCTTCCGTTCCGTTTTCAAGTGAGTGTTGAAAATGAGCCGTTATTTTTCGAGATCGACACTGGCTCACCTATTACCGCGATTTCTGAAAAAGTATACCGTGAAAAAGCCAACTTGTATCGTGTTAAACTACTTGAGACTCCACGAGTTTTCAAAACGTACCATGAGAAACGTTTGACACCGTTAGGAGTATTACGCGTACAAGTCAAACACGTGGATAAAGAGTGGAAGCTAGAGCTTTTTGTATTACCTGGTAATACTGAGACGCCCATAATGGGACGAGAGTGGTTACGCCCATTAAACATAATCCATGTAAATTCGATCACGGGCGAGATGTGTATTAATTCATTAAAAAATGAAGATAGCCCTAGTAAGGTGTTGATTAGTAAATTAAGTGGTGTATTTTCGGATAAAATTGGATTATATACGGGCGGAAAATTTTCTTTGCATGTAAAGCCAGATACGAATCCTGTTTTTTGTAAAGTAAGAGCCGTGCCATTCACGCTACGCAGTAGATTAGAACAAGAGATAGCGAGGTTAGAAAAGGATAAAATAATTGAACCGGTAAAAAGCAGCGAATGGGCCACGCCAGTCGTACCTGTTCTAAAAACAAATAGGCAAATTAGACTGTGCAGAGATTACAAAATCTCATTAAATCCGCATTTAATCGTGGACAGACACCCTATTCCTCGTGTAGCTGATTTGTTGGCAAACCTTGAAGGTGGAAAATTATTTTCGAAATTAGATTTAGCACATGCTTACCAACAAATCGAGCTAGACGAAGAGTCAAAAAACTTAACAACCATAACTACACACAAGGGCTTATACAAGTATAATAGACTGAGTTATGGCATAGCATCGGCACCGGGACTTTTCCAAAGAGAGATGGAAAAAATAGTAAACGGAATCCCCGGGGTGGAAACGTATTTTGATGACGTCCTGATATCGGAAAAATCGCGAGAAGAGCATGATGAGCGTCTATTTGAAGTTTTAAAGCGTTTTGAGCAAAAAGGCTTGACCGTGAAACCGAGTAAGTGTAAAATTGCACAAAAATGTATTCAGTTTTTGGGATATGAATTAGACGAACACGGCTTACATGTGGCTCAAAGTAAAATAGATGCGATTATTAATATGAAAACCCTGACTAACATCAAAGAGTTGCAATCGTTCCTAGGGGCATGTAATTATTATAGTAGATTTATTAAAAATTATGCTCAAATAATGTTCCCCTGTATGAGTTGTTAAAAAAAGATGTGGAATGGCAGTGGACAACTGAGCGCGAAATGGCATTTGAAGAGGCAAAATAAAAATTAACGTCTCATGAAGTGTTAGTACACTACGAATCGGATGTACCGATTAGAATCACGTGTGATGCCTCGCCTAAAGGCCTCGGTGCCGTACTATCCCACATCTTTCCATCAGCCGAAATTAAACCTGTGGCTTTTGCCTCAAGGGTACTAGACAGCGCCGAAAAAAATTACTCTCAATTGGATAGAGAAGCCTTAGCCTTAGTGTTTGGTGTAAAAGCATTTCACTAATACGTTTATGGCCGACCGTTGATCCTTGAAACGGACCATAAACCACTGACGTATATCTTCGGGAAAAAGAAAGTATACCACAAATGGCAGTGAGTCGGGTTCAACGCTGGGCCGTTATTTTATCAGGGTATGATTTCGAAATTCGACACATTAAGGGTACGGAAAACGAGCCAGCTGACGCGTTGTCGCGAATGTTGATTGATAATTTCAAGGCCGATCCTAATAACGCATAACGTGAAGATTGCAGCTTTTTAAATTTTGTTTCAGAAGAATCTAATTTGATTGATGTTAGTATAATTCGGCAAGAAACCCTAAAAGATCATGTTTTGATTAAAGTGCAAAATTTTTTAATAGAAGGCTGGCCGTTGAATGTTGAAGAAAAACTATAACCATATAAAAATAGACAACTAGAGCTAACTCTTAAAAATGACTGCATTTTCTGGGGCCATCGAACTGTCATTCCGACTACAGTGATCGAGAGCGTGTTGGGCGAGTTACATAGTGCCCATATGGGCATAGTGAAAATAAAGGCTCAGGCCAGATCTTTTGTATGGTGGCCGGGAATAGATAAAATGATCGAAAACACGGCAAAATCGTGTGAACTATGCTTGTAATATGGTACTAACTCACCACGCTCGATCTTATATACTTGGAAGTGGCCCGAGGCGCCGAATGAAAGAGTACACGTTGATTTTTGCGGACCTATTGACGGGCATATGTACTTGATTATAACTGATGTGTACTCTAAGTGGATAGACATACGTGAAATGAATAACATTACGGCATCCTCTACAATTAAAGTCTTAAAAGAATACATCAGTACATGGGGGCTACCGATTGCCATTGTAAGTGATAACGGGCCGACGTTCACGTCCGCCGAATTCCAGGCATTCTTAAAGAAAAACAATATCAAACATTTTAACACGGCCCCTTATCACCCTGTGTCAAACGGTGCGGCAGAGAACGCTGTCAAAACTTTTAAAAGCAAATTCAAGTTGTTGACCAAAGAGATGACTCGGCACGAAGCGTTAGTAAGGTATTTGTTTGTATACCGTTCTGCGCCGCACTGTACGACTGGTTACTCCCCGGCGGAATTGCAATTAGGGCGCAAACTTAGAACTAGATTAAGTGCTATTGATGCATCAGTGCGAGAAAATGTTATTAAAAATCAAGAAAAACAAAAGTTGTACTTTAATGGAAATAGAAATATGCAATTTAATATAGGCGATACAATAATGGCAAAGGATTTTAGTATTAATCAGTGGCGGAAGGCACAAGTTATAGATAAGTTAGGCCCCGTCACTTATAATGTCCGCGCTGATAATAATAAGCTGTGGAAAAGGCACGTTGATCAAATAAGAACATGCGAAGAAAAAATTCAGTTACCTTTTCCACACCACTGTCATGATAATGTAATGCCTGCGACAACGAGCGACACCGTTAGTATTAACCCAAACATGGAAAACGAAGCACAGGAAGCTAATGCTACTATTTACAAACAACCGGCATTCGAAAATAATTGTGCTAATATCGCGTCGTCCATAAAAACGGCTAGACAAGTTGACACTGCTGTTAAAATTGTAAAGCCGGCCGTTGAGGAACTGCGACGCTCCACGCGCGTTCGAAAAGCGCCTCAGTGCCTTAATTTATAATTATTGTAATCGGTTTGTTTTACGGTATTTCAAGACTAGTGAGGGAGGATTGTGCGATATGTAATAGCGTTGTGTACGTAATGCGAGCGCCACCTGTCGACATATATGTAGTAGTTAGGTCCAACTGCTCAGCAGTCATCTATCGATGTAACGAGGCGTCACAGGTCAGACCGCGTTAAGTGCCTCACGTGAGAACATCTCAAGTGTGTTCCACCGTCTCTCGTTAATTGTAATCTGAGTGCTATAATAAAGTCTGTGTTCAATCTTATCCATCATTTTGTGTTGGCCTTTCTCCTTTCGTCTCCTTCAGAAACATTACAGTGTGCATGGTCATTGTACTACATAAGTAATTTTCTTAAGGAAAATTCATAACAATTACTATGAGGAAAGTTCATGTAGATTTTTTTATGAAGAATTTCATCACATATAGAAAATCTACATAGATTTCTACATGGAGTCCGTAAATAATCCACATTGGAAATTCACGTGGAAATCTAAATGGATCCTTGAGATGGGGCAACTATAGTTACTTGGCTGTCGGTATTTACACTAACTGGCACACAACGTAGCGTTGGAGTTTGATTTTAATTTTTAAATAGTTGCTTGGCTACCCACATTTGCAGCACACAACTTCTGAACTCTTAGATAATTTATTAGATTTCGACCTCCTGTTAGGCTATTTCCATTCGAATGAACTTGCTCGGAAGGGAGGGCTTAACAAAGTTTATTTTATGTATTATGTAATACTTACTTTTAATTTTCTTCAATATGATACGGTTACAACCGCGGCTTAAGGCAAGATTTAGTAAGTGGAACGACCGGGTTCTCCAACTCTTGTGTTATCTGCACTGACCAGAGTCTCTAAGTCATGTGCTAAGTCTGGCTACTGCTGTGGAAATAATGCTTAAGGTGGCCTGACCATAGATAACACTAACCGGGTTTTCTAGGTTATGTGCTCAGTCTGACTACTGTTTAAGGTATTTACCCAAACTGGCTTGATCATTGAATGAATCACTCGCAAAGGAAACCACGGACTTATATATTATACAGCTGAAGACCTCGCCTCCTTATCTTTGCCACAATGGCCAGAGAGAATGAGACGTACATATATTCTTATGATTAGTCTACATCATATAGTGTCAGGAAGAGGGAATGATTTTCTATATATTATCTGTCATCCTTTACATAGATTTTTGTTGTTCTTGGGTACATATGCTTACTTGCTAAGGAATATTATATAACAGTGATACTGGTCCCAGCGTTCGTTCGTCTGGAATGCCAATACGGTTAAAAAGAAGACACACTACAGTTCACTCAATTTTTCGGCTTGATAGCCTTTGATACTAGAAGAGTGCTTAGAACAGAAAAAGATATAAATGCAACATGCTGTTGTCGAATTGCATTAAGTAAACTTTGACCAAATGTATGAATAAAAACATCCTGACTTGTGCTTCTGCTTATTTAACTACGTTACCTTTTTAACGAATAGCTATTGGAACGCATATATATTTGGATAAAATTATCAACGTATAAGGTGGTAAGGAGAGGTACTTATTCGAAAAAAGGTTGACGAAATTCTATTTGAAAATACATCGGGAAAGCCGTACGGCATTACATGTAGTTATACATATGGCTCATTTACATAAGGTGTTTTGGATTGGTAATGAGTTATGCAATTACATACGCAAAAACACATAGAACAACAAATTGAAAAAAAGAAATAATTATATGTCATTTAGAAATAACTGCAGAATACCTTAAATCATGATTTACTAGCATAGTTTAATGTTACTGTCCGGACGATAACTCCAAAACAAGGGGGTTCAAGTACTATTTTAGAAATTAGAGAAAAATTTTTAAATTTCATTTTTATACATTAAAGAAAAGTCAGCTGAATTCTCTTGTTTCAAAGTTATCATCTAGATGGTAACAGTGTTTGTTACTAGAAAATAACGCATTACAGTATTCTGCAGTCATTTCTACATGACAAATTTTTTTTCTGTTTTTTAATTTGTAATTCAATATGTTTTTACGTATAGAATCACATACGGTATTACCAATCCATACCCCATATGTAAGGCCATATGTAAAACCACGTGTAATGCCGTACGACTCTCTTGAGGTAATTACACAGAAATCCGTCATTTTTATTTCTGGTGGGTAGACCATCTCTTGCATTATTATCTTTCTCCATCTCTCATTACACGTGCGTCACGAAGCGCTAGCTTTGATACGGAAGCGCCTATACGCCACCTATAAGCACCGGTGCGAGAGTGTCTTTTTTCAAATAATGTGTAGCACGAGTGCGTGCGTGCGTGCGTTTTTAATGAAATAACCTACAAAATAAAAATGTAAGAATTAATATTATAGAGATGTGAGCATAATACTCATATCTCTCATATCTCTATGATTAACATAGACTATAGTAGATTTGTAAAGTCAGTGATGCAGGAGAGCAGCTATCACTAACGGTACTTAGAATTATTAAAAATGGTTAAGTGGGCAAATTAATATAGTTTCAATTGGGTCTAAGACTTAAAAATATGTATTGATTATGTAACCAGGCTGTGATTCTAAAATTTAATTATTTCAATTATATTTTATAGCTATGATAGATTACTTTCAGATCCTGACTGCATTAATAAAGAACTTCACTACTTTATATGTTTTAAGGTCTTAGATCCAATTGAAACTATATTAATTTTTCCAATTAACTATTTTTAACATTTTTAAGTACTTTTAGTGATAGCTGTTCAGCTCTCCTGCATCATTGACTCTGCAAGTTATTTCATGAAAAACGCACGCACGCACGCACTCGTGTTATACATTTTTTGAAAAAAGACACTCTCGCACCAGTGCTTATGGATGGCGTACAGGCGCTTCCGTTATGGGGACCTTCGCACACACATGTACACTACTGCTCTCCGTCCTTCCCCAACCATCCACTAGGCGTCTAACCATTTAAGTTAACCTTCTCGCAAGTGTCCGGATCTCATGTTGGTTAATATATAAGGGCGTTTAAGATGAGCTAGGGTATCCCCACCGATATAGGTGTCTATGGCAGGGAGCACGTCACCAGTCTTACTGATGAGTCCTGGCGTGCTCCCGGTACGAAACATCAAACAATCTTTTCTCTCTTTTCATGAAATCACTTGATCGCCATACCGTACTTTGATGCTTGGTATACATGTAGGCATACCATGTTTAAGTTGATGTAAAATGCAAGCTTGAAGAAAAAAAACAGGAGAAAAAAAAGATACGTCGGTAAATCATAAAATACATCAAACGATGAATCCTTGCGCTCGTTATATCTGATAAGTTCAAATTAAAAAATGATACTAGTTAAGTCACATTAGTCAACAAACTTTTACGTTAATTTTTTTATGGACGCACACACAACTGACAAAAACTGATAGATCAAATAACTAGTCTAGCAGACAGGAGACAAAGCGCGATGACATAATATACATATGATAATAAACCAAAATATTTACAAATGATGTGTTGAAAAAAAAAAAAAAAAAAAATTAATACAAGTAAGTTTGACTCATATTTCTGTGTGGTCATCAGGCTATTAATAAATTTTCAAAAGAATCAATTGATACAAAACTTTCTTTGAATAAAATGTTTTAATTGTTTTTTCACAACATTCATCTACTTTATATACGCTAGGTAGATATAATGTTGCGAAGCTATCTAGCTGACCGTCAGAAAGTTGTTTATGGACCGTCCGACTGACGGTCTCTGACAAGTGAAAATATCTGACCACCGTCAGAGCAGTTCAGTTATATCTGAACCTGGCTCTCGATCGTGCCAGTCGACCGCCAATTATCTCTTGCAGTGTATTCTTTTAGATTAGTATTTGTCATAATACGATGATCTACGCATGGTTTATGCTCGTTATTCAATGAAAGTCAAGAAAATTATATTAATTACAAGGAATCACATACTTTTCTTGTTTTTTTTACAGATAGTAATATGTAACAGCTAAGAAGACTTTTTTACGTCCTCACGTTAACCTTCAAGTACGTCATTATGGATAGGCAAACTAGTATAGTTTCAAAATACTTAAAAAAAGAGAATATAGAAGCGAATAGAAAAACTTGTACGTATAAATTCACTTTCTGTGCTCAGCAGTACACTTTTCACATGACTTGAATGGTTAACCACTTAATACAAGTGTGCAAAAGTTGCCCTGATGACGTAAAGTTTTAACTGAGCGAAAAAAAAAAGGAAAAGGAACAACAACAATAAAAATAACTCCACGGAATACTCGAGCGATAAATAAAATTCAAACACAAAAAAATCATACACTACAAAAAAAATGATGTTTTGGTGTTCTTGGTTTCCTGGTGCCCGTAGACAAGGTTTCTTAAATTCTGGTACTGACATAACCTCGGTGACCGTTCTCGGTATTCTATCGCTTCGATATATAAGTGTAGCTGTTGGGTGCTGTCTCCACTACTCTGACACGAAGCAACTTTTGTTGCGAACACACATGACACTGATTCGAGGCGGGTCTGCTTCGCGTTGCTGTTGTTCTGGGAGGTTGCAAGACGTTGGCTGCCAACCTCTGTTTTGACTGCCCTTAAGCTGAGTGTCAGTGTTTGGATTAGTGGTGTGTATGGTCTGATCTAGTGAGACTTGTGTGTTATGCATTTTTTGGCTTGTCATCTTCTGGTTTAATTTTGTTTAGTGTGTGACCCTTACCTGCGGTTACATCTGGCGAAAGTTGTGTTCATTTATGGAATATTATCTTCAATAGCATTTTTATCGTCAGTCGTATCGTTACAGATACAGAAAGTTTCTAAATAGCCACGCTGTATTACACTTGCTGATTATCAACCATCGGGTCTCGTGATTGTATTTATATTTTGGTAGTAAATAAGCGAGAGTGAGAGGGACAGAGAGAGAGAGAGAGTGAGAGAGAGAGAGAGAGAGTTAGTATCTTATATAAATTATGTGTCTAGTATAATGCGTGTCCTTCAGTCATATTATGTTATAGTCATTTTACAGTTTGCGTTTCGAAAATCATTGATTTAATCTGTAGGTCTTATGTGGAACTGTGGTCGTTATTATTGTTTGTGATACGTGTATTTAGCGCTCGCAACTAAATTTATATATATGCAGGTGGTGGGGAGTTAAGGCGGGGGGGTACTGCACTGCGGCACCATGGTTGTACGTTTTTATTTCCTTCTTACCGCACTTTCAGTCAGTCAGTCGATACGCACTCCCTACTTTTGTATTTCCTTTTTTTTTTTTTTTTCATTTGATCTTGCTTTATTTCAGTTTAGCTTATGATTGTACTTTTGATTGTGAAGACTAAAGATAGCTTATACTTAACATAGTGAGAATATACGTGTTCATATTTTGTAATATGAGTGACAGTGTCGAACATTTTATTTCCCGAGCCCATACCCATATATCCATACACCTAACAAGTTATGGGCTTTAGATTGGTGTAGCATGGGTCTGAGTGTTTGGACAATCATAAACTGATATTTTTTCACTCTCCCGTGTGCAATCTCGAGCCTTTTGTGCGGTTTCTCTTTTTTGTTGTTGCTCTCCGGGTTTTTTTGTGCTTCTCTCTCGTGCAAACAATCGTTATGGTGGAGGCTACTGGAGGTATGTCAGGTGAGAAGCGACGCGTACAGAAGGAGGAGAGAAAATCAAGCAGTCCGGGCTTCCCTAAGGACGTTGAGGCCTCAGCCCAGGAGGTGCCAGAACTGCCTGAGGATCGTGAGGGCGCAGTAGCCGAGCCGGGACAGAACCAAGCTGTAAGCGCGACGCTGCATGCCTCCGATGGTGCCATTAAAAAGGGCAAAATAAAAAAGAATATCAACAGTGGTAAGTAGTGCAGTAAATTAAATCTCCGTGTTAACACTGAATGTCGTTTTTTTCTTTCTCCTTATGCCCATTCTTTGTTTCTTTTAATCTCAAAAAATCAATGATTTGCTCTAAGAACGGTATAATTAAGATAGTCTACTTAAGTCTACAAAAATAAAGTTCTATTCACTGGTTTTTTTTTTTATTGTTTGAGAGTTCGTGGAACTCGAGAACCAGCTCGTACTTGCTTCCACGTGGGTTGGCTGGCATCGTCATGGGAGAAATACGCTGATGCCAACGCAATTTGTTATCACGAAGAGGAACGCTTCGAGGCAGGAAGGGGATGCGTGTTTCACAGCTACGGCTTGCGTTCGGCCAAGTTGGACGCGTGCATTCTCTCGTATTATGACTTGCGAGATGCGTAACGATAGTATACACCATAGAGATATAAGCCATAGAGAGAACAAGGGCTCCAGTCTCACAATACAGGCAGCAAGTGAGATAGATGCTCGATAGTTCCCTCTGTCTTTTTCTTGCAGAGCTCTCTGATTGGTTAACGAATACGGCATTATTTTTTGAACCAAAGTTGCCTTTCAGATCATATAGTTCAGCATCTTGGATATCTAACGAATATCCTCATGAGGTAACAGCTTACATAGCTGGAGTGGTAGTGCATGTTTTTAAACAAAAAATTCACTGTCACCAATATCTACGTTTAGTAGTTGAGAGTACAATTAATAAGGAGAGTAACCTGACAAATGTGAGAAATTGAGGGGATTTGAAATTTGCATCAGATGATGTACACATTATAAGTAAAGTTACAGAGAAAGTCATCAGACAAAGAAGTAATCTTTTCATGAAAAATGTTTTTATGAAACCACAGGTCACAATTAATATTGTTAATTATAGCTTAATAGAGAGATATTCGAATGGAACATAAATCTAAACTTGCTAATGATTAGAAGGAACGAGTTCACATGCGAAATAATAAAATAACTATTTTTACTAGACAGTAATGTATCATGTATATGTTATAGTAACATAGTATTGTAAACGATTACAAATGTAATATGCTGATTAAGTTATGATTTTTTGATTTTCTTTTTTGAACTATGCTTTGGCTTAGTTCAAATTTCACTGATTTTTTCATTCTTACATTCTCTCATATTTTTTATATGTAATGTAGTAGGTGTTAAGTTATTTAGTTTTGACCTTGGTTTTGCCTTAGAATGCATATTGCATACTAATAAATTTAATTCTCAGTTTGGAAATCTTGGGTATGAATTAAATACTTGATTCGTTCATATGATTTTAACCTCCCGCCTGTATCACTTTTAAAACCATACCCATTCCATGAGAGCCAATCACAGCCCAAGAGAAAGAGACAGAAAAAACTATCGAGCATCCATCACTCTTTATAAATGAATGAATACCAAATACCCAAATACGAATATAGTAGACTTTAATGTGTTATTTGAAAGCGAGAATAGCTTATCTTATAAGTATTGAAGACATCATATCTTGAAGCAAAAGGTTGAATATTTATTCCACGATCGTCAGCGGGTGCTGAAGTAAGCGGAGGTGGGGCAAGTCGAGGTGGGACCGGCGCTGAGCCAAGACGAGGTGCAGGCTCTTGGTTAGCTGCCACCGTAACAGCTGCAAACGCAGGCACTGCCAGTACCCTGTGCTACAAGTGCAATGACAATGGGTATTACGCAAGAGACTACCCGAGGAAGGGGCGAAATTCTAGGCATTGCTGCACCTGACAACGTTTTGTCCAAAACTTACGAGATCACATTTGGGGGTGCAGAGGTAACTCAAATAAAACTAAGTTTGTAGCAGACTCTGGCACTATAAAACATTTTGCTAATTCTAAGCTGTATTTCAAAAACTTCCATGACTGTGAAAGAAGATTGATTAAATGCGCGAACAAAGATCCCTCCACGGACTTGAGAGCAGAGGTAGAAGGTTGCGTTTTGGGTAAGAATAACCAAAACAAGTTAGGTAGTAGTTACTGGGTAGTAGAACTACTTTAAGACGGCCAGAGCACAAGTAACAATAAGAAATGTGAAGAAGTTATGGATTATTTGATGATTGAAAATGTCTCTACAACAAAGACTGAGAAGGCTCAGCGAGTCAGCACTAATGATAGGAACTGTCTTGGAATCTCAAACAATGCACCTGAAAAAGCTAATTTAGACAACACTCAACAAAGTGAGTTTTAGAAAACTATTAAACGTAGAAAGATTATTAATTGTAAAGAACTTATGATTGGTAAGATTCTAGAAGCTCAAGGTCCATTTACTGAGAAGTATAAAATATTCGAAATAAATAATAGAGCCGTGCTCTGGCACGTAAGAATCAGAGATAAGTTAGCAGAATATCTCAAGGTTCTGCAAAGAAAGTATCTGAATAATAAAGACTTGAACAAAACTGTGTTCGATAGTTTCATTGCAACATGCGAGATATGCCAAATTCCTAAAATCAAAAGACTACAGTTAAATACCAGAAGAGACAGGGCAACTCAACCACTTGAAATAGTTTACGCTGACACAATGGGACCGATCAGCTCAGCCACTCATCCTAAAGGATATACATTCATAATTGTTTACACGGATAACTACTTAAGATTGACAATGGCATACCCAGTGAAAGCAAAAAGTAAAGCAGGATGTTGTCTGGACAATTTAATGACAAGCTCACGAAACCTGCTGGGTTTTGATGCTAAGATGTGCTGTCTTCCAACTGATCAAGTCATAGTTTACAGGAGGCCAAACGGTCGAAGTTCTCCAGAGACTGGGAGCTGAGCTTTAACTGGACTGTCCAGACACTCTTTAGCACAATGGTATCTCAAAACAGCTTAATTGAACTTTGCAGGACAAAGTGCGAGGCTACATGTATGACTCCGGGCTTAGAGAGAACATGTAGGATTTAGCTTTGGATAGTACATTATATGCATACAATCACACACCACACCGGTCTAACGAAATCAGAGTCCCTTTGGAAAAGTTTGCGTCTAATCTGAAGATAGATATAACCCAAATCAGAGGATTTGGCTGCGTAACATTTGTCAAGACACAAAGGAATACTGGAATTAAATTTGGCCCACAATGTATATGAGTCGTGCTGCTTAATTATACCACCACCGACTACATTTTTCTAAGGCTAGAAGGTGAAAAATTTTATAAGAGTTGAAACATAAGATTGAATTAAAGACTTGTATTTAGAGATATCTGGGGAAAAGACAAGATAGCAAACTATAACAATCACAAGACAGACATTCAAAAAGATGAATGGTTCATTAAGTTTGATCAGGATAGTCCTGACGAGTTATTAGAAACGGAGGGAGAACGAGGAGTCAAGAGAAAGCATGGTCGGCCCAAGAAAATTAGAGAGCTTGTTCAAGAAAACCCTAAACAACCTGCTAACATTAATGATATGAGTTTTGCAAGAGTTATCGACACAAACAAGTTAGATTAACTGCTTTAATTGAAGGGTGACGTTGTTTGTTCGATCGTAGATGTCGAAGATAAAATGACACACGCCCTGATTGCTGGGTTGAACAAGAATCCCGCAAACTACGAAGAAGATGTCGTAGTTGTCCGGATCAAAATAAATGGCTCAGAGCAATTGACGAAGAACTAAAATCAATGCGTAAAAATCACGTATGGAAAATTGTAGATAGACTAACCATGAATGCTGAAGGAGGCAAGCCGAATATCATCAACTCTAGATGGGTCTAGATGCAGGTGGTGAGGAATTAAGGTGGGGTGGCGCTGCACTGCGGCACCACGATTGTATGTTTTTGCTCCCTTGTTACCACGCTTTCAGTCAGTCAGTCAGTCAGTCGATACGCACTTCCTGCTCTCGTACTTTTTTTTTTTTAATTTGATATTGCTTCATTTCAGTTCAGCTTACGATTGTAATTTTAATTGTCTAGATTAAAAATAGCGTATACTAGAGATTGTGAGAATAAACGTGTTAATATTTTGTAATAAGAGTGACCGTATCGAACATCGTATTTCCCGAGCCCATACCCAAATATCCATACACCTGACATTATTATTACTATCATTATTATTACTATTATTATTATTATTACTGTTATTATTATCATTATTATTATTATTATCATTATTATTATGGAAACGGTCACTGTTACTACTGCTTTAGTATTAGTGCTAGTTGATAAATTGCAACACACTGATCGTTTATGCACCCAAGCATTAATTGAATTGTTAAGCGATTTTCACTGCTCTTTTTGCAACGAGTTTAGTTGAATAAACAAACAGTGTTTAGCATTGGTAAATAATAATAATAATGTTCTTTCGTAATGTTTATATTAAATTATGAAATNGAGAGGGAGAGAGATAGAAGGAAAACAAGCCATTCATTGTGTGGTTATAGGTTATATCACAAGAGTTTTTATAATTGTTTCCGATTGTGATATTTAGGACATTCCTGTATTTTTGTATAAAATATGGCAACAGTTTCGACAGTCATGTTTGAAGAGGATTCTTCTGACGAAGAAAACTTTAACGAGGATAAAGTAGGGGAAGGAAGAGACTTTGACTGTGAACGAAATGCCATTGTTCAAAATTTACTTCCCATAAAATCGAGAGCATTATATGAATATGCATACGCTTGATTCTTACAATGGAAGCATAAAAACAAGGACCTAATTATTTAACTCTTTTCATGTATGTGTTTCGAAATGTAATAATTTCAATAGTTTATTATACAAGATTGATAAAAATGAAGAACTGTAAAAATGCAAGTATTATTTAAAAATGTGGGAACAAAGAAAATTGTATAACAATTTTAATTATTTCGATTTTTTCAGAATCTCAGTTTTTTTTTGTATAAAATACACCAGCAAACAGTACATTGGCTTCTTTCATCTTGTTGATATTTCCCAAATTTGTTTGTTTACTGCAGTGTGGCGCCCTCGCTATGTTCGAGCACCGAACTACTTCAGGCACTTATTGGTTTATGTATATAGTAATATACAGTAAGATATAGATACGCATGCGTACACGCACTTATTACACAGTTTCTGTCCCTGTATACAGGGAGAACAGTACGAACTTTACGCTTAGTGTGATATAAAAATGTGTGACAGAAGTGTGTTTTGTATCTTATTCCTCCTTCACCCCACCTCGCTTTCTATACCACCCCACGCTAATCTCCTCCACACCACATAACGCCATGCCACCACAACACAGCACACATGTTAAATTTTGTTTCTTGTTCTTTAAAAAATTCTGGAAAAAAAACTACTTCCTACGAGACTTGAACCCAAAATCTCCTGCATATAAACCTTACACACTTTACTATGAGCAGTTCCGATGAAAAAAATTCGATTACTTCTTGTAGTGTTGCAGCTTGCAAGTTATTTTGAATGTAAATATTTATTTAGTCTTTATTTATAAATTTAGTTTAATTTATAAATAAATTACTCGTTAAATACACTAATTGTTTTAGTTAGATGATTTTTTGAAACCAAAAAATATATTTATTTCAACAGAGCAGCTTTCCTATGGATTAATAAATATTTATTTATTTATCATTAGTGTGTAGACAATAACTAAATGATTGTTTATACAGTTTCGTCATCTTTTTTCAAAGTTTTTAAACATTTTTTTTGTATTCTACAAATACATTAAGTGATTTTTTGCGTTTTGTTCTTTCACAATTTTTTTATTCGTGCCTAAGGTGATTTTTCTGGCTTAAGGATGTACATCACAGTTAGTGGGAAAAAAGTTCATAGAGGTGAGAGAAACGTAAATATATGCAGTAAAACTTGCAATTATATTTCTCATGTAGATGTACTTACATACCCGCTTTTACGCATACTTGACCCCTTTTTTCTAAATTTATTTAAAAACCAATTTTTAGATCTGTTTGAAAATTCAATAGGTTTATCTAAAAGTAATCTTTCATACCAAAAAAACTGGGCGATTTCTGCAGATCGTATGAATAAAATTTTACGTGATCCATTCATAATGTAACAGGTTCGGGATCGGCCAGGTCACGTGACCTATCGCGGCTCCCCATTAACTTACGCTGGCAAGCCTTTGATTCTTTTTGATTGTCAGGTGGTGGATCCACAAATTTATTTATTGGTAGGCCTTCCACGATGATGCGCTCTGAGTCGGATCCACCATTTGTAGCCATGACTGCGGTATCGACTGATGACGGTGATGTTTCTGCTACAGGAGATCCTAGGCGGAGCGGCATTGCAACGCATGGGTCAAATCAGGCTCACAGTAGTCTTGGTGGAGATGGCTTTTTGATTGGCTGGGAGACCTTTACAAGCCAGCAGAAATTCACTGCATTGTTCAAGTATATGTTGTCCATGCATACGATTGTGAAGAAGGTTGAAGTTAGAGTGAACGCAAATGCTAGGGAGATCGCGCAGCTTAAAGAGAAAAATATGTGCTTGCTTGAAGAGGTCCGGCATCTTAGAGACTTGAGTAGGAGTGCTACCACGTCAAGGGAATTCAAGGTGATTGGAGTACTAACGGGTACGAATGTCTAGCCAATCGATCTTGTTAGAAGAATTCTTGCGTTATTAAGCCTGCAGGGCCCTTATCCAGTATTTTTAATACTTATACTGAAGGTGACTCCATTGCGGCACCGTGAGGGCGAGACGCATTTGTCTAGAGCTGAGTGAGGAGAGGGAGGCGTTTCTTTTATCTCGTTTGCAACATAGTTAAAATCAGACGGCTATCGGAACTTTATTTTTAAAACTGCTTAAGAATTTGGCCTAATAAAATTTTCACAATTATTTGACAATATTTTTAGTGACAGTACGATAAAATTTTATGAGATGCTGCCTTCTTTCATTTATAATCTGCTTTCAAAGATCAAAGAAAAGACCAAGGCACAGAGCTATGCATATGTCTAAGAGGAGGTGTATGCACAGCGAGATAATTCTTCCTGGCGTTTGACCCTTTTCACCGAAGCTAATCTGTCGACCTTGACATATCTACCTAGAGGGCAGAATGAGGCGTCTGTCAGAGGTAAGTCTTCTTTCATTCACATGGCTCATGTAAATGCTAATTCAATCTGCGAGCATTTTAAACTTTTGACTTATCATTTGTCACTATATGACATCGATATTTTCTCAGTCTCAGAAACGTGGTTAACGACAATCCATTGTTCATTCCTTTTTAACATTTGAAGGTTCGATCTGGTTCGTAACTATAGCATACAGACTATGGATTGAGTACGTATATTCCATACTAGCACCTAGTACCTGTATTATGTAATAAACGCATAGCACTGATGGAGTTTTCTCCGGTACTGTCTGGCGTTTATACGAGCATCGCGCGTCACGTGCCCATGTGTGTTACCTATACCAATGTGTATACTTACCTGCTGTATCCGGTATACAGTGTATTTGAGTTAAATTTAAATTCATTAATAAGACAAAAGGCTCCAGGCCTTATTTCGCCTTGGCCAATACATGGAAATAAGATAATGGTTGGTTTTGCGCGCAATTCACAACCTACAAAGTTTTTCAGGATACAATAATAAAAGTAGTTATAAAAATAGTAATACTAATAATAAAAATAATAACCATAAAAGTAATAACAACAACTATAATNTGTTATGTGTTTGTTAATAAATAACACACGAGCAATTAATTATAGAGAACTACTTGATTTATTTAATACACTTTGTATGGACGAGCTCGGGTTGGTCGCGTGGCTCATGCGAAAGCTTTGTCTGCATCTAGCGTAGTAAAACACTTAGCATTTTTTATCTTAGCAACGATTTCATCAAGAGTAGGAAGCTGTACATGTTCTCTTTTTATACATGAGTTAAGGTATCGTGGGTCCAAGCAGATTCCTAATGATTTGTCGGGTTTATAATTAATTACTAATAAATTTATAAAATCCGTAGGATTATCAACCTTAGTTATTACTCCTTTTTCTTCCATCTTTTTCAATTCAACTTTTAACCCTTCTATCAACCTCAATGTTACATGTCTACATGGCTCCACTTTACCTACACTACCTTCCTTTAATTCTATTTTGTATTTAAAATTTTTTATCTTTCCAAACCCATCAAATAATTCTTTATATTCCCTCAAGCTCCTGTGTCACAAGGCCTGATTTACAATCATGTCTTAGGCATAGTTCACAACTTAAACTTAATACTACAACTAACCATAAAAGTAATAACAACAACTATAATAACAATAAAAATTATGATCAGTAAAACATAGTAATAAAAATAATCATTGAACAGTCGATACAAACTAAAATTGTTTATCAAAGAAATATGAAAGCAAGCATGTTAAGTTAAGGTAGTAGTTCAGTTAGGTATATCGTGTGGCATACTGCACTTTAGAGTATGCATAGGTTATGCAGTCTTTACTGTACAGCTGTCATTGTCTCTCTCACGAAACTATACTATAGTTTTTAACTTTGTAAAGCTGAAATACAAACAGTAAAACTTTAATATCTCCGAAACTATACGGTTAGGTATCTCCAAATTTGGACTTGTGATTAACTATAGAAAACATAAGCCACACGCAAAATTTAAGAAAAATTTATCGTCTAGTCGTTTTACTGAGCTACTACCTTAAGACTATTGTAAACTAAAAGCAGATTTAAATATTAAAATTTAAAATAACGTCTATCAGACATGGGTCTCAAGTGAGTAGGTAAATTGTTCCAAATGCGTAAATTGGCCACATGAAATGCATTATCATATCAACTAGTATGAGTACCAATAACCAACAAATCATATTCAGATCGGTAGTGATTACCTCGACCATTGGAAGGCTTGTACTGCAATCTCTTTTCGAGATATAAAGGTTTTTTGGATTTCAACATCGAAGCCAATAAACATAGGGCAAGGTATAAGCGACGCTCTCGAAAAGGTAGAATAGATACATATATGTAAGTTGGCGTAACATGGTCTGATTTTTTAACTCCTTAAACAAATCTTAGAACAGCATTTTTACAACGTGATAACTTAGTGCACAAAATACCTGATAGTGAACGTATTTATAGGTACTGGCGTTCGGCATTTGAGCATCGAGACTGATGGCGTCTGCTCTAAGTTTGTCAATTAGTGTATTAAAAATTTACGAATAAACTTTAAAGACGAAAAATATTATTTCATAAATATATTTTTACAACACTATTGTTTTATTTATTTTTCTTGTTGGATACGTCTCAAGCGCAAAGGACTACGTTGTAAAAAAAGTCTTATGATAATTTTAGGCTACGATGATTATATCTATTCGCTCCGAGCCGATACAGAGGTTGCGCCCCCTCTAGCCAAAATCAGGCAACATTTCTTGCATGTAAACAAACGGTTTAGAACATATATACATACGTGTAGCTGCTTGTGATTGGCTGAATAAGACAGCAGGAGAGGATCGTCGTTCTCTCTCTAGCTTGCCAAGTGCCAATCACAAGCAGCTGTACGTATGTATATATGTTCTAAACCGTTTGTTTACATGCAAGAAATGTTGCCTGATTTTGGCTAGAGGGGGCGCAACCTCTGCATCGGCTCAGAGCGAATAACGTCACGCTCATGTTTATCACATACGTTCACACACTTGTTTCTAGTCCATATTTAATATCCAAAATATGATTGTATCTTAAAAATTAAGACAAACCATCCTGTATTACCGCTTTCTTCGATAGCATAGTAGTACATGCCAGTGAATGTCCCTTCAGGATGTTCATCACACATAGGTTTTTTTGACAGATATTGTTAAAGTATCAAATTAAAAATACCTTGAGAAATTTCCAAAATAAATTGCAGATCGTTTAACTGTACTTTCTTTCACACGTATAATTTAAAAAATTTGCAGTTTAACGTGTAACCTTATGGAAAAATCACTTACAATTGCATTTATAAGATTTGTATTATCCCCCCAATGTTTGTTTGTATGAAAAATTACTTTTAGATAAACCTGTTTAATTTTTAAATAGATCTACAAATTTTTCTTTTAGTACCCTAAAAAGAAGGGGTCAAGTATACGTAAAAGCGTATATGAAAGTTCATCCATATGAGAAAAATAATTTTCAGCGTTGCTGCATGTATTTGCACTTTTCCCACCTCTCTGAATTTTGTTCTCAATCACAAAGAGAAAATTATGAATGAAAAAAACGGAATAAAAATTAATTATTGTATTTATACCGTACAGAATTTTTTTTTTTTAATCATTAAATTCTAAAAAGTGTAAAAATGTACACATAGTCATTTTGTTTTCTAGGGAATTACTAGGTCTTTAAGGGTCAAAGAGCGACCAAAGCCACTCTTCACCCGTTGAAAATTACAGGTAAAATAAACCACCAAAAAAATGTATTTTATAAAATAACTCATTTATTTAACGTAAAATAAAACTTAATAAATGAATACACAATGAATAAAAATTAACATTGAAAATAAGTTACGAACTGTACACTAATATGTAGTAATCATATTACTATTATCGGGCCTGTTCATTGCAGAGTGGGTAAGGGTCTCGGCCAGTGTGCAAGAGGACGGCGGTTCGAATCTCTTTGGAAACTGTTTTTTTTTTTTTTTTTTGTTTGTTTTTTTTTTTTTTTTTTTGGATTGGTTAAAAGAAAAAAGAAGTAAAATTCAAAATGTGTGGTGCGGTGTGTAAAGAGAATGTTTTATGGTGTGGTGGCGTTGTGTGGTACTTGGGAACCGGAAGTACGTCAAGAGGGGTGGGGCGAAGGGGGAGAATGAAGCAAAATCCACTTTCGTTACACTTTTTCTCAAGATCACTAATCTGAAATCGTTGATTTACTCCGTAGGGCAGAACGCACCTATAGAAGTATAACTTCAAAAGTTATCTTCACGAATATGAACGGAATCATAAATAGATAATTAGCATCACGTTTTTTGTCGAATTTTAAGGCAGATTATACTTTAAAATACTTATTTATGTTAATAGGCTTCAGCAAGTTATTTATTAAAAAAGACCATCATGCTCCGAATATCGTATCACAATGAGAGACTAGATGAAGTCGTAACAGAACTGTTATGTGTTTGTTAATAAATAACACACGAGCAATTAATTATAGAGAACTACTTAATTTATTTAATACACTTTGTATGGACGAGCTCGGGTTGGTCGCGTGGCTCATGCGCCATCGCTCGGCTCTCTCTGTCGCGTCCCCTCAAGCTCCTGTGTCACAAGGCCTGATTTACAATCATGTCTTAGGCATAGTTCACAACTTAAACTTAATACTACAACTTCAACTTAATACTACAACATCTCCCTCTTTCTAAACTCGACTTGAACATTTTCTAATAAAAGTACAATCATAATCTTTTAAATAATTGGGTTTATTAATAACTCTGCCACTTCTGGTGGTTTTCAAAGGTGATCTCTGAACTGGGATAACAGGTCCCACTTGTACATCACCAGTACCAGTGTTATTGTTGACTATGTCTCTATTATGACCATCTGTTTGAATTACAGACTCAGCAATTGGAAGATTCTGTAAAGGCTCATTGATTTCCGTATCATATTCTCTGTAATAAACCCCTTCCGACAGGGCAACTCTATTTCTTTTAGTTATAGAACCAGTTTCAGTTTTTACCAGATAAGACCTTGGATTAGAGTCAATTCCAACAATGATTCCATCACGATAAGGTACTTTTTTGTTTTCATCATGAATTTTAACAGTATCCCTAACTTTAAATTCTTTCAACAATCTTGACCCCTTATCATAATCTTCCTTTTGCTGTTTCTGTTTTTATAACAATTCTTTTTTGAATGTACTATTTTTTATGGTGCAGTAAGAATAACAAGGTAGAACTTGTCTAACATTTCTTTTGTACATTAATTCTGCCGGTGTAACGCCGTTCTCGCTTATGGGCATATTTCTAAATTGTAATAAAGCCATTTCTTTATCCTTTCCTTCTTGTAAAATTTTTTTTAACGATTCTTTTTACTGTTTGAATTTGTCTTTCGGCTTGCCCATTAGATTGATGATGTTTCGGAGTAGTTATCTTATGTTCGAAGCTCCACTCTTTTTTAAAAATAGCAAATTTGTTGTCAGTAAATTGTGAGCCTGAATCTGAATATAAAACTTTTGGTATTCCAAACCTTGAAAAAATAATTTTTAACGCTTTCACTATGTTATCGGTTGTCAAACTAGTTATTTCTTCAATGTCAACAAATTTGCTGAAGGTATCTACTACTAGAATATGAGTCTTCCTAAATAAATAAAAAATGTCAACAGCCAAAATTTCCCAAGGCTCATTTGGAATTTCTTTCAAAATCATGGGCTCTTTTATATTTTCGTTAACATAGCTTTTACATAATTCACAATTTTCAATAAGTTGATCGATTTGTTTAGACATACTTGGCCAGTACAGAGTCTTTCTAGCCATTGCTTTACAATTATTTTTCCCAAAATGAGCATAATGTATTTTACTCAACATAAATTTTTGTAAAGATCTGGGAATAACAATGCAGCTTCCTTTTAAAACCAACCCATTAGTCTCACTAAGCTCTTCATTAAATGTAAAGTATGGCTTCACAATATCAGGTAAAACTTGTTTCTTTGGCTGTTTCTTTGGCCAGCCATTACGTATAAATTTTAAGACTTCTTGTAACTCTTCATCTTTAGCAGTATGCCGTTTTATCTCTTCCATTCTAACATCTGTAATATTGTAAGATTTTTCTAAGCCTAATACATAAGCCTCTATTTTTTCTTCATCTGTTAATTCAAAATTTTTTCAATTAGTTCTACTTAAGTGATCAGCTATAGCTAGGCTTTTTCCAGGTACATAAATCAATTCAAATTCATAACTTTGTAAACTAATCATGATTCGTTGTAACCTAGGTGGGCATTTATTTAGTGATTTTTTGTATATGGATACCAGTGGCTTATGATCCGTTTCAACAATAAAAGTTTTTCCATAAAGGTATTGTTCAAATTTTTTACAACCATGCAATATTGCTAAACACTCCTTTTCTATCTGACTTTTCTGTCATTGTTAATGACCTTGACCCATAAGCCACTGGTCTTCCATCCTGTATAATGACGCACCCTAATCCATCACCCGATGCATCTACACTCAAGGTTGTTTTCTTTTTAATATCAAAATCCGTCAATACAGGAGGCTCACACAGTAATTTCTTTAAAATTACAAACGATTCTTGTTGTTTGTTACCCCAAATAAAAGGTACATCTTTTTTTATTAATTCTCTTAAATTGCTAGTAATTTGTGAAAAGTTGGGGATGAACTTTGAAACATAATTTACGGTCCCTAAAAATGACAAGAACTCTTTTTTATTTTCCGGTTGTTTCATTGACTTTATTGCTTCAACTTTACTTTTATCAACTTTTAAGCCTTTTTCAGATAAATTGTGACCAAGAAATTTAACCTCTCTTACATTAAATTTACATTTCTTAATATTAAACTTTAAATCATACTCTTTTGCCCTTTTAAAAACTTTTTCTACGATCATATTTAATTCATCATCATTTTCAGCCCATATAATTATATTGTCTATATAAACCGCTAAATTTTCAATCCCTTCAAATATTTGATTCATGATTTTATGAAAAACTTCGGGACTCGAACTTAGGCCATAAGGCATTCTATTGTAGTAGTACCTTCCTAGAGGTGTGTTAAAAGTTGTCAACTCTCTGCATTTTTCATCCAATTCTACCTGCCAAAATGCTTTGTCTGCATCTAGCGTAGTAAAACACTTAGCATTTTTTATCTTAGCAACGATTTCATCAAGAGTAGGAAGCTGTACATGTTCTCTTTTTATACATGAGTTAAGGTATCGTGGGTCCAAGCAGATTCTTAATGATTTGTCGGGTTTATAAACAATTACTAATGAATTTACAAAATCCGTAGGATTATCAACCTTAGTTATTACTCCTTTTTCTTCTATCTTTTTCAATTCAACTTTTAACCCTTTCATCAACCTAAATGGTACATGTCTACATGGCTTCACTTTACCTACACTACCTTCCTTTAATTCTATTTTGTATTTAAAATTTTTTATCTTTCCAAACCCATCAAATAATTCTTTATATTTTTTTTTTAGTTCTTTTTCACAATTCGGTGCACCGCTTATTGAATTTATATTTTTTTCGTTATCAGCCAAACGCTTTATCAATTGTAGTTCCAGTGAACTCTCTAGACCTAAAATGGGAACTCCAATTCCATCAAAAACTTGAAATTCAATTAGTTTATTAACATTAGCTAACTTGCAATTCAAGAAGACTTTACCAATAGTTTTTATTTTTTGTCCAGAGTAATTTTTTAAAACTACATTTGAGTTTTTTAAACTGGTGACCCCTAATTTTTTACAAACATTAACAGGAATAACATTGCATTGAGCACCTGTGTCAATTTTGAAATTAACTCTTTTATTATTAAAATCAATCATCTTTAAGGGTTGAACCCATTCTTTATATACCTCTATACCATGAACACTTACCCAATTGACAACAAGTTCTCTGCACTCATCCTCAACATCGCTTTCACTATCCATACTCACTAATTTTACAGTCTTTTTATTATCGCTTTTGCACATTTTAACAAAGTGGCCTTTCTTGCCACAGCTCCTGCACTCCTGGTTAAAAGCCGGACAATTTCCTGGACGATGATTATAACCGCATCTTCCGCATCTGTTTCTCCCTTCTCTGCTTACATCAACATGTGCCTCACCTTGTTGAGACTTTTGTTGTTTATGTCCTTGTTTGGTTCCAGACATATGAGGTTCTTGTTTACCTTGAATCTTCCGTATACTATTGATGTCTACTGCCGGTGATTCTATTTGCTTAACTTGTTGTTCAGCCAGTTCCGCAGCTTTACAGATTTGTATTGCTTTTGTGAGCGTAAGTTCGCTTTCTCTAAGTAATCTGTCTCGCACTCTATTATCTAATATGCCAGCAACTATACGATCCCGTATAAGTCGATCCTGAAGGTCACCAAAAGTACAGTCTCTGCTTAATTTTCTTAATTCTGTTATGTAAACATCATATTTTTCACCACAATGTTGATTCCTGGTAAAAAACAGGTGTGAGCTTACACTTTCATTCTTCATTGGAAAAAAATAATCTTCGAACTTTTTCATAACTGTGCTGTATACTTTCTTCTCTTCTTCAGTCAGCGACAAGGTATTATATATATCTATACATGCATTTCCCATTGAATGGAGAAGTACTGCTACCTGTACTTCACCTATCATTTGACTGACACCCGATGCCACCCGATAAATCTCAAAACTTTGTTTCCAGCTTTTAAAACCCTCCGCATTCAGATTAGTCAGCATTTCTGGTGGTCTTAAACCTGTGAGTCTCATCTCTGCCATCGTTGTTGTCGTCGTGTTCGTAGGTGTAGTATTTTCTTGCGTTGTCGCCATCTTGCTGACAAAACGAAACACGATATACGTGCTACACTACGTACACAATTCTATCAAAAATTCTTACAATCTTTTTAGATACGTTCTTTATGCCGTAGCGCCATGTTATGTGTTTGTTAATAAATAACACACGAGCAATTAATTAGAGAGAACTACTTGATTTATTTAATATACTTTGTATGGACGAGCTCGGGTTGGTCGCGTGGCTCATGCGCCATCGCTCGGCTCTCTCTGTCGCGTCCCCTTGAGCTCCTGTGTCACAAGGCCTGATTTACAATCATGTCTTAGGCATAGTTCACAACTTAAACTTAATACTACAACTTAAACTTAATACTACAACAAGAACCACATTTGTGATTCAATACGTACGCCGTATTTTTGCATGTGTAGATATTTAAATCAACCAATCTTAGAATTTCATCTCAAATCAACGAGTAATAACTATACTGAAATAGTGGAGCTTTACACAGTTTCAAGTGATTGCATAGATCATACAGATATGTGTCATTCGCATCAACTGTACTTGCGTGCATGCGACACTCATGCGTATAGTGGATAGGCGCTTCTGTAAACTGTATACGAACTAGTTAATGTTTAAGTGTGGAGTTGTAAGTTGTTTAGCCTTTTTGGCCTTTGAATTATTGCGTACAAAAGTATAGTGATGAGATGATTTTCTATAAAAAGTTAAGTTTTTTGTACATTGGACAACTTCTCACTTAATCTTGTGATTACTGTCTAGTCATATTGATTTCTTGCCAGAGTTATATAATTGTGATTGACGCAAGTAAAACTTAATATTCTTTGTTCTGACCAGCTTACAGTAATAACTGTTTTGATACACATGTATCAATCATTTACTTGTATTATATTATTCTCTTTTATTTATTTTACAGGATAGTGTTCCATCGCTGGGTGTCCTATTCCTGAGCCTTTCCTTCTCATTAAAATCCCACGATTCAGTGTAAGTCTTCAGCCATTGGAAAGTGTATTATAATGTTATTTTTTTAGTAAATTATGTTCCGTCGTATGATCACGTAAATTTATTTTTTGTTTATTCCTTGTAACTCCTGCTTCCAGAAATGGCATCCACACCAGTAATAGCACAGCACTCCAAGATGTGAAAGTGAATATGCATGTACAATCAGTGTGATGTGCAAGACCTATATCACTTAATTAAACAATCAAACAACTACGATAATCGATAGATTTTGGTCAGCTTTTCAGATAATGCTTTTTGTTTTCTCAAAATCTTTTTTTTCATAGAGAAGAATGAGTCAGAAATTCAGAACGTTTCTTTGGAATTCACCACTGTTTAAAAAAATTAAACGTTTAGGAAACAAAAGAGTAATGCTAAAACATTATCTACACAATTTTTAGAGTGGGATAACAAAAAATGTGTGAATTACAAACAAATGAAGATGTTGCGTGTAAGGAAGTACTCTAAGAGGTTTCGGTCAACTATTATTTAAAAATTATTTATTAGCAACGGATGATTATACATTATAGAAAATTATTTTTTTCTCTAGTATAAAAATACCAACCTAAAATGATCAGTTTTTTGATACCAATAATCAATAACAAACTATTACAACAGCCAATATTAAAACCAAAAAATTTAACATCTTTTTAAGCATCAACTTTTGACAAATTTAAATTTAAATAACATTTTCATAGTAACCAAAGTCATATTTCGTTACTTGAAAACAGCTTATATTTCTATCAACATCAAAAATTAAAACAGTGACAAATTTTAGCTGAGCATTAAATCTATCAGCTAATTAATTTTAGTGCCTTCATATATTGTGAACTGTACTGAATCATAGCTTAGCAATAAATCGTACAGTAGGTTTATTATGGGTAAGCTAATATTATCAGCATCAGACCTTGGCTAAATTTGAAATTTGTCAGATAATTAATTTTGGCCAAGCCAAGAATTAAAACAGTGACAAATCATGGCTCAGCATCGAATCTTCGAATCACCAGTTTCTAATGATATACTCAATACCCTTTAACGTAGTGGGCTGCAAAATATATTATAGCTTCACTAGAAATCGTACAGTAATTAAATACTAGGTGAGTCAAAAATCGATCAGCATCTGATCTTAGTTAAGCTAACAATTCATGAAATGTCTAATCTTGGCTGAGCCAAGATTTACAACATTGTAAAATCTTAGCTCGCCATCAAAATTAAAAGCTGATAAATTTTGGTCATTCTATAATGTAGTAGACTGCTCGTTTCTAACTTGGCCAGAAATCGTCCAGTAGTAGGTAAATAAATCATGAGGAAGACAGCAATTGATCAACATCCTAATCCTTGCTGAATCTAAAATTTGTCAGATGACTAACCTTGGCTGAGCCAAGAATTAAAGCAATGTTAAATCTTGGTTCAGATTTTAATTTTAAAGATAATTAATATTCGTAACATTTAAATATATTGGGCTGCTAAGTCATAGTAAAGCCGGGAATCGTTAGGTTGTTAAATCATGGGTGAGCCAATATCATCAGCATCTGATCTTGGCTGAGCTAAGAAATGAAACAGTGGCAAATCTTGGGATGGAATCAAATTTATAAAATGATAAATTTTGTGACTTTTAAATGTAATGGGCTGCTAAATCATAGTTTAGCCAGAAATTGTACAGTAGAAAAATTATTGGTGAGCCAATGTCATCAGCATCTGATTTTGGCTAAGCCAAATATTTGTCAGATGACTAACCTTGGATGAGCCAAAAATTAAAACAGTGTCTAATCTTGGTTCAGCATTAAATCTAAAAGCTGATTAATTGCTGTGACATTTCAATGTGTTGGAAATAACAAAAGTAGTGGTTTATTTAAGCATGATAAAATATGTTGATAAATAAACTTATTGTCTAACATACATTGTCACTTTAATGACTAAAGAGAGATCGCTTACGACAAGAGCTAGGGCTTGACTGACTGTATCGTTTAGCGCTGCGCGTACAATTCATGGTTGTCATTTAGATGTGTATGTGCGCTCGGACTAAATGTAGACTGTATCAATTTACTTACATTACAACATGCCTCCTTAAATTTACAGTCATGTCTTTTTGTTGTTTTACTTAATTTTTTCCGTTAACTTTCTTTCACATTCTTTCAATTTCAACATTCTTTTATTTATATTGAACTTTTATTTATTTAAACTCTTAGTTAACATGTCAGCCATGTTATTGTTTGAATCAATTTTTACTATATTTATATTTCCATTATGATAATTTTCATTCATTTGGTGATACAGTACTGTTATGTTATACTTCGAGTTTATCGTAAAATTTTTATACTTAGCAATCGTAACTGCCCCTGAATTATTTTCATAGATATCAATTGGCTTTTTAATTTTCACTTTCAAAGTTTCATTCAACAAATTCTTTATAGACAATATTTCAGTAACAGCTTCTGACAACGCTGTATAGTCCGCAAATTTTAAACATTTTTTTACATTTTCTTATTCATGAGTTTTCCAAAAAATTACATTATTGAACATTCTTATTACATATCCCGTTGTTAAATGTCTGTCAATATTATCACCGGTCCAGTCCGAATCTACCATACAGTTTAAAACTTTATTCTTTTTATCATAATTATAAACAAATTTTATATGTTTTGTCTTTACAAAATATTTTAACTCTCTCATTGCATACTTATCGTGAGCTGCATTATAAAAATTCTGAAATCTACCAAGATAATTTACACTGTATTTTAAATCCAGTTTCATGCCTGCGCTGACATGTAACAGTTCTCCAATTAAATTTCCATACTTTATTTGTTCCTCGCGATTCTCGGATTTTTTTATTTTTAAATTCGTTTCCATAGAGTATCATGTAATCTTTTATTTTCTACATTATATTTTATCGCTAGCGACTATATCGATATAAAGGTCATATGGTAACATGAATAAATACATAGTGGTTTGAATGTAATATAGTAATTCGTTTAGTAAAAGAAGGTTAATGACTAGTGAGATCATTGTGTACACGTGTGTATTTCACAAAGGCGTGACAAAATCTGAGCTGGTGCTTCGCGCTCGATGGACGAGCGAGGAAGCCAGTTTTGTTATATGCTGTAAGACATTGGTGATTTGATCTGATAAATTAACTAGGCGTTTTTAAATTCTTTAAAAACATGTTTTTGCCAATTTGTTATTACCATTTATCCAGAGATCCAACAATTTTATTATTCCAAGACAATTGAGGACGTTAATTACAATTAGAAAGGAAATGTAGAGAGTGCAGTGAAGGGAGAGTGAGCATGCGACAGCACCTGAAACTATTTTGTATGCAATTGTATACCAATATACAGGCGACTAACACTGTTTTTTTAATTTAATTGCAAAAATAATCTGTCAATCCCTCTGAAAATTGAATATAATACCAGTATAATGGTATTGCGTCGTGCAAAAAAAAATTGGACGAATTCTACCAACCATTTTCTCATAAATTTCATTTTTTTGTGACTCTTCCACAAGGTTACGTGTTAAATTGAAGTTTTTTTAAAATTATTATCTAAAAAAACGGTGTTGTAAGACGGTCTTAAATTTTACATATGATTTTCTTACATTACTACGAATATTCTGTTGAAATTTCAGGAAGATTCTACCCAAAACGCTATGAGCAATGAACGTCCTTAAGGTGCATAAAATCAATCGTAAAGTGATTTTCTAAATTGATTTCAGAAATATCAAGTATTGAAGAATCTATATTTGGTCGGTGATGATCTGGGCGAGTTTTTGCTCTGAATGAGACATTTGTCTTTTTCTCACAGTTTAAATCATCAAAAGTATCACGTCGAAATTTGTAAATATCTTTCACGGCACAGCGTTCATAGGATGAATATCCAGAATGTTTCTTGATGCATTTTAGAAAAAATCTGCTTGAACGATCACAAATAAAGCTTTGCATTTGAACTTTAAAATGTCTATTGCCCAGCATAAAACCATTGCTTAATAATATTTTAAGCTCTGATACAGAATCTCTTTAAAACATTTTCACTGATTGTGGCTTACCAGCTTTAAAATAAATAACTGTAATAAATGGCTTGTAATAAGAGCTATTTTTCAAATACACTTTTACAAGCGTGGGCTAAAACTCTTTTGTACTAGATTTAAAAAGAGATGTATATTTAGTTTTCAAAAACTATTTTGATGTAGCTAGCAGCTCTTAGTGAAACTTTCTAAAGCACAGTAATAAGTCATTTATTTTTAAATGCTGAACGTTAGATTGTATGGCCCACCCTCGCAACTCAACTTCCAAAGAGTATGTTACAATTGTATTATTATGAGACACAGAATCAGATGTGGCACTTAAGATATCACAACTAGCAGTTGTTAAATAGATGACCAATACGTTTACACACATATTTATGTACATTATCGTCTTTAACGAGCGCGTCATCTCTCATCACCTTTCCTTCTTCGTTATGGTGCTCTGGTCTTCTCTTTCCTAGAGAGGAGAGTTATACTAGCATTAGCTTTCAAGTGGTAAACTCCTCTCAGACAAAGAGCAAAGCATTCGTGCATAACCTAAGTATTCGTACTTGTAAAGCAAGCATTTGTGCTATATTTATTTATTGAATTGTTTAAGCGTCGCGAAACATCGCGTCGTGTTTTTCTTGTCGTGTGAGGCAAATTTTTACTATTCTTTATAAACGCATGTCGACATAAGACCCCCAAAAAAGATTGTAGTGCACGTAAATAACCTGTGCATCAAGTAAAATAAAGGTGGCTGAAGCCCTGTGCTTCTTTTCCAACAAATATAATTATTTGATCTATTTCTTGATTGTTAAAGATTTGCTGTTGTTATATGCGTTGTATACTTACATCCGAATCATAACGTAGGGTAAGAACATTAAGGGACAATTAGAAAGGGGCTCTCTTTAACGGATAGTCGCTTTTGACAAAATATCAGTTTCAACATTGTTAAGAGGCTAATGTCAGCACAAGTATCTGATTTGTACTGGTATACTTCATATACAATATTATTACTAATCCAGGACTTTTTTGTTCAATTGCGCATGTTTAGAGCGAAGTTCTTTATGTCACGTGCTTGGAGGGCTGGAGTTTTAAAAATGACAGATTTTCATGAAGCGGAAGTCACTTACTAGAAGTTTCTTACTCCTAATTCATTTTATTTTCCCCCTTACTCCGTCACCCTCACCGTCAGTTCCCTACACATTTCCCCTCACCCTGTCTCTTCCAACAGTGCCGCGCTACTCTCCTGCATACCTCCTCTCATCACTCTCCGTTTTGCCTCGCCCCACCATTCTCCTTCACACTACACCATCAAAGCACACACACCAAGCAATTAATGTTTCATTCAATCATAACGAATGCACGTTTCGATGATATCTATCAAAAAATCTATGTGTGATGAACGTCCTGCAGCGACGTACACTGCCATGTAATGATGTAATACTACCCTATTCAAGATGAAAGCACACAGTCTCGTACTGGCCAGCCTGCCAGCACGTCGTGCCATGGTTTTGATCTAAACTATTCTTATCTACATAATGTATTGTTAATAATTGTTCATTTATTTGACATCATAATATTTATTAAAGCCACACCCAATTACCGAATATCATACTTCAAATAATAACTGCGCCTCCTGCGATACATCGCATAGGGTTATTTAAAATATCGTTTCATACAAGGTATTTCTCTCGGTATTTTCATTCATTTATATATTGTTTGTCACAGAGTGTTATAGAAGTATAACTTCATTATTGGGTGCCCAAGAACCCACTATCCACTAGTTTCATTTACCCATTACTTACGGTGATACGGGCGTTTAGAGTTTCGACTGTTTTTCATCCCAAAAATTTCAACTTTTGGTAATGCCATGGCTTTGTAGAGATATATACACAGTGGATGGTCTAAATGTTTGTTTTAATTAAAACGATTTTCTAAAATTATTTTTTTCAATTTTCGTTTACTAGGCCCTAGATAAGCTTAATAATTTTTTAACAACTAAAATCACCTTCTAGGCAGTCCACTGTATCACTACCAACGACTTCAAAGCCATAGCATTAATTTAATTTCAAAATATTAAGCTAAAAAAAAAGCCAAAACTTAAAACTGGAAATTGAAACTGAAAGAAGAGGTGTAACTGGAAGACTGCCTACAATGTAATTTTAGTTGTAAATAAATTCAGTTGAAATGGGTTCAATTCCTTCAAAATAGAATCGAAAAAGTCAAGAGAATTGACGAATTAAACAAAACGCGATGATAAACAATAAAAAACAAAAATCAAAAGAAAGGTATAAAATCAAAATAAAAAAATTAAACGAAAAAAAAAACAAATAAATATGAAATGATAAGAAAAATGAAATGGAAAATAATACGAAA
>NW_019379636.1:929373-965072 GCF_000648655.2 Copidosoma floridanum
TTATACCTTTTTTTTTATTTTTATTTTTAATTGTTCATCATCGCATTTTGTTTAATTCGTCAATTCCTTTGACTTTTTCGATTCTGATTTTGAAAGAGTGAACCCATTTTAACTGAATTTATTTACAACTAAAATTACGTTGTAGGCAGTCTTCCAGTTACGACTCTTCTTTCAGTTTCAATTTTCAGTAGTAAGTTTTGGCTTGTTTTTTAGCTAAATATTTCAAAATAAAATTAATTAGGTAATGCTATGGCTTTAAAGTCGTTGGTAGTGATACACTGGACTGCCTAGAAGGTAATTTTAGTTGTAAGAAAATTATTAAGCTTAGCTAGGGGCTAGTAAACGTTCACCTGTATTCTTTTTTAACATATTTATATAAAGTTTTCATTGTTCGTTTGTATGAAAGATTACCATTTAATAAATATGTTTCATTTTCAAATAGATCAATAATTTTTTTTTTTTTTTCTAATAACACAAAAAAGGAGGGGTCAAGTATGCGTAAAAGCTTTATGTAAGTTCGTCCTTACGAGAAAAATAATTTCCAGTGTTGTAGCATATATTTGCGCTTCTTCCACCTCTCTAAATTTTGCTTTTAATCACAAACAAAAAATTGTGAAAGAATAAAACGTAATAAAAATCAATTATTGTATGTGTACAATACGGAAATTTTTTTTACTGGCCAGCCTGCCAGCACGTCGTGCCATGGTTTTGATCTAAACTATTCTTATCTACATAATGTATTGTTAATAATTGTTCATTTATTTGACAATTTCCATACTTTATTTGTTCCTCGCGATTCTCGGATTTTTTTATTTTTAAATTCGTTTCCATAGAGTATCATGTAATCTTTTATTTTCTACATTATATTTTATCGCTAGCGACTATATCGATATAAAGGTCATATGGTAACATGAATAAATACATAGTGGTTTGAATGTAATATAGTAATTCGTTTAGTAAAAGAAGGTTAATGACTAGTGAGATCATTGTGTACACGTGTGTATTTCACAAAGGCGTGACAAAATCTGAGCTGGTGCTTCGCGCTCGATGGACGAGCGAGGAAGCCAGTTTTGTTATATGCTGTAAGACATTGGTGATTTGATCTGATAAATTAACTAGGCGTTTTTAAATTCTTTAAAAACATGTTTTTGCCAATTTGTTATTACCATTTATCCAGAGATCCAACAATTTTATTATTCCAAGACAATTGAGGACGTTAATTACAATTAGAAAGGAAATGTAGAGAGTGCAGTGAAGGGAGAGTGAGCATGCGACAGCACCTGAAACTATTTTGTATGCAATTGTATACCAATATACAGGCGACTAACACTGTTTTTTTAATTTAATTGCAAAAATAATCTGTCAATCCCTCTGAAAATTGAATATAATACCAGTATAATGGTATTGCGTCGTGCAAAAAAAAATTGGACGAATTCTACCAACCATTTTCTCATAAATTTCATTTTTTTGTGACTCTTCCACAAGGTTACGTGTTAAATTGAAGTTTTTTTAAAATTATTATCTAAAAAAACGGTGTTGTAAGACGGTCTTAAATTTTACATATGATTTTCTTACATTACTACGAATATTCTGTTGAAATTTCAGGAAGATTCTACCCAAAACGCTATGAGCAATGAACGTCCTTAAGGTGCATAAAATCAATCGTAAAGTGATTTTCTAAATTGATTTCAGAAATATCAAGTATTGAAGAATCTATATTTGGTCGGTGATGATCTGGGCGAGTTTTTGCTCTGAATGAGACATTTGTCTTTTTCTCACAGTTTAAATCATCAAAAGTATCACGTCGAAATTTGTAAATATCTTTCACGGCACAGCGTTCATAGGATGAATATCCAGAATGTTTCTTGATGCATTTTAGAAAAAATCTGCTTGAACGATCACAAATAAAGCTTTGCATTTGAACTTTAAAATGTCTATTGCCCAGCATAAAACCATTGCTTAATAATATTTTAAGCTCTGATACAGAATCTCTTTAAAACATTTTCACTGATTGTGGCTTACCAGCTTTAAAATAAATAACTGTAATAAATGGCTTGTAATAAGAGCTATTTTTCAAATACACTTTTACAAGCGTGGGCTAAAACTCTTTTGTACTAGATTTAAAAAGAGATGTATATTTAGTTTTCAAAAACTATTTTGATGTAGCTAGCAGCTCTTAGTGAAACTTTCTAAAGCACAGTAATAAGTCATTTATTTTTAAATGCTGAACGTTAGATTGTATGGCCCACCCTCGCAACTCAACTTCCAAAGAGTATGTTACAATTGTATTATTATGAGACACAGAATCAGATGTGGCACTTAAGATATCACAACTAGCAGTTGTTAAATAGANAGATCGCTGATTATAAATTCACCGTAACATCTTTGAAATTCAAAATGGCAGACATTAAATGGTAGACCCAAAAAGGCGGACAAAATAGCTGACTAAAGGAAACATTGTTTTTCGAACTAAGTACGAAAAAGATTAGTAAGACTGCTTACGAAAAATTTTCAACTGTACTTTTAAAATCATAAATGGCAGACTTAAAATGGCGACCGTAAGCATCTAAATTGCTAAAATTTCTCTTTCTATTGCATAAAGAGTTTTGACATTGCGGAATTTGAGAAGTACTTACCATATTCAATACATGTTCAAGGACATAAACGATATTATTGTTAAAAACTATTTACCTCTCATTATTTCTATTTTTTATAGTTTTTTATTTCATGTACTTACATTTTTCTGTATGCAATTAGTTGTTATTATGAAAAATGAGAGCATTGATAAAATTAAGGTAAACAGCTGAAGTAATAATGTGATTTTTATGTATGAAAATGTAGCTTGAATTTGACTATTCCAAATGATCACTCCTTTAATATGCCTTATCAAATCAAAACGGTTACCTCTGCATCTCGTCAATATTGATTCAGTCTTTAATATTATATACAGGTTACTTCAGCTAAAATGCTCTTGGAAGAAAAAAAAATTTAATTTCTTAATTTAAACATTTATTAGTATAATAATTATTCTAATCGATTTCTTATTTAAAATTAGCCATAGAAACCCAGAATGGGATAATTCTCTTCACTGAGTTTAGAGATATTTCTCTCCAAAGTAATTTCGCTCTCAACTGGTCGCTTGGTATGCAGGTGCCGAGCCTCTTCAACTATTAACTGTATACGTTTACATTTCACCGTATACAATTATTTTTATTTCTCAAACTGCAAAAATCATTCACAAGTTTTAAAAAAAGTTCACTTTTTACCTATACCAATCACCTGGTAACGCCCGTGCTATCTATCAGGGTCCCGGAGATTATCATACGGTAGCGGGAGCCGGTCCTTAAGGTACCTTAAGGCGTACGGGAACTACTTTCCATCGGGACACCCTTACCTCTATACGCATATACTTATCTGTGGCAGACTCTTAAAATTTACACATGTTCAAGGCAAACGCTTATCTAGTAAAACTTTTTCAATAATACTTTACCAGAATAATAAGTTTTTTAAGGGAGCTCCTACGACTACTGCTGAGGTCAAAGACAAACAAAAAATAAAGTTTTGTTTTTCAATAAACAAATGTGTCTGAAAATCATTTTGATATTTTTAATAACGTATGAAGTGGGAAAAATGATATTTATGTGTGTAGTTTAACTTTGTACGAAAAATTTATTATTGTTTTGACCAGTCTAGTGCATATGAGGGTACACCACCTGTGTTGGTGTAGTATAGCGATGTAATATATAGGTATATGGTATATATATGTCGTGTTTGCATGCCTTTCTGCTATTACTCTACCTCTATAGTGTTTAGTATCTGTATGTCATTAACATCATTTAATTGATAAACAATGGATGACGGTCCTTCTAATCCACCTAAAAAAAAAGAATACCAGGCACATAGAGTCTCAAGAGGATGGAGGAAAGGCAATCTCAACTTCTTGAAAACTCGCGCGATTAGGTGAACAAGTACGTCTGCTACCCACGTGACCTCCTAACCTCCCGGACACTATTTATTTATTTCCATCACAAATATCTCGCTAAAATGGTCCTTTATTCACAATTTTTAATACAGCATATTGCAGAGGAAGACTTCATCTACAAAACGTATATATTTAGTCTGCTGGGACATTTAATTTAGGTTTATTAGAAACGAAAACAAATTGTTTTTCACGCTGCCCCATAGGAACACGTGCTAATAGTTACAACTTTGAGCTCGGATTTCTCAAAATTTTGACCCATTCAAAATATAATTTAGACCACCATTAAATTCAGTAGACTTTTATTTACAAGAAATAACATATCTCTGTTTAGGGACTTTCGTGAAGGAGCCCCTTTAACTGTCCTGAAGAAAACGTTTTTAATAAACCCTGCTTTCTTTGTTGGGTCTGATATTTATTAAATATAATAAAAAAGTTTCCCCAGTGCTTATTGTGAACTTTTCATTGGTCAAAGTGAAGTAATTAATCTATTTACTTTTAATATAACTTTAATTATGTCGTATTTTTCAACATGCTGAGGGAAATTTAGTGTATAGGGTACAGACAAAATAGTCTAAAATAGACTACTGTAAACATTTATTTCAATGAAATTGAGCATAATTATGGCTTATAATAAGTATTCAAAAACTATGTACATACACACTTACTGTCATGCACTACATTACATAGTGTCGGTTTGCCTGAAAAATTACGTAAAAACATATGAGTATCCTATTATGAGCTATACTCACCGTACCGACGAATAAATTTTTTCACATTCTAACCTTATAATAGCACTTTCGCCGCTTGATTTTGATATTTTATTATTGCTTCGATTATGATATTTATAGAATGCACAGAAACCCCCGTAAAAGAAAAGTAGGTGTTAGTAACAGTCAAAGAGGGCGACCGAAAAAAATTAAAGGATCTAATAGTACAGGAGGAAGAAAACGCGTGAGCGTAAAATATGCAAGTGATAGGACAAAGTAAAACCTTGCTCATGAAATAATTACACTTGCTGAAAGTAGCTTAGATATTTTAAAATTAGCTGTAAGACTATGCAAAAAACAAAAAAGGAATGATGTAACGATAAAATGAAATAAACCAATAATTGAGCTGGAGCACACCAAGGAGTCTGTACTAGCGTTTTATTTAGAATCAGATCATTCAGTAAAACAGTATCAACTCCTACGCAATGATTGTACTTCCAAGAATTGTTTCATATTTCCAGCATATAAATCTATCAAAGAGGCTATGGAAGAACGTATACCGAATCATTGCGTATTTTCAGAAGTCGAAGCCTTAGTACCTTTCAGAGCCTACTAGACAAGTCTGCTGCAAGATTAAGTGAGGTATTTACTCTACAGTGGGACCAAAAGTATTGAGATAATTTATGACTTACTTGTACATTTAGATTTGATAGCTCTTCTGGGCACAATAACGCCCAGCAGAAATGTATCATTTAAGGTGGTTCATGCAGAATTTTACTAAACAGAATCACTTTCTTACTTCATTTAAAGGTTATTTGAACTTGTGCTAATCGATGAAATTTGCTTAAGAAAATTCATGAAATCTATTTTAATAATCATTAGCATGACAAAAACCATTATATCGAAGAACATTTTTTTTTGCAAATAACTAAGAATTAAAATACTATAACTGTGAAAAGTGTGACAGATAGATACTAAAAACCTCAAAGAATTCTAAACGAATGTTGTATAGTTATGTACAGCTACGGTTAATGAATTATTGTACATGCTGTAATTTTTTTTATTTTTTAAAGAATAGGATAGCCTTAAATGACAATACATCAATTTTTATCATATTGGTGTAACTAATACTTACTTTTCTCTCCCCTCTCTTATATAAAATGAGTTTGACATCATGCTGTTGAAATGCAATCACATGTTATCGTTGCATGAATCACCTTGATGAAAAACTACACCATAAATATATTGGTTAAACTGTTCAATTGTCCTGCAGAGGAATTATCTTGGTTGAACCCAAGACCGCAAAGCATAAGATTTTGTAGAGTCGTGAAAATTTCGCTCAAAAAAGAAACGTACAAAAATATAAGAAAGGAGTATCATCGACTAAAAAGTGAAATTAGTAAGCTCACAGCTGGAAAATCCACCCTGTCCAATGGTAGCACTGTTAATGTTAAATATGCGATATCTCTAACTATGTTTGATGGAAAGTGCGTCAATGCAATTGTCGACAATAAAGCCACAACTAGGTGTCCAATGTGTAAGCTGACAACGGACGCGTTTAACAAAGCAGAAAATAATTTTCATGCAGAAAAGGAAGCCATAGAATGTGGGCTTGGTCCACTATACTGTGAGATTAAATCAATTAAGCAGTTTCTCCCCATTGCTTACAAGAGTACTACGCAGTCATGGGACATTAAAGCAAACGATAAAGATAAGATAAAGAAATAAATTGCTAGAATATTTTTACTGTCTTTTTTACGTATGATAAGCATCTAACTGTACTATTTCTAATAGCGAAGTATCCATTGATGCTGCTGTTACAATTATTGGATATTTTTGTGGCTCGTACAGATTAACAGTTAACAGTATTTGTTGTATTTAAACGTGAAATAATTAGTTTACGCACAAAGCTGGTACTTTGACGAATTTTTCAAGCCCAAATTTATTGGGATTAAATAAGAATTGAGGAAGAAAAGTAGCATCTCGTTATTATAGAATACAGTACATGACAATAACACTAAGAAGGTGCAAATTTTCTCCCTCCATTCTCTTTCAAACACAATGAATTTGGGCTTAAAAAATTAGTCAAAGTACCAGCTTTGTACGTCAACTCATTATTTTAAGTAACAGTGGCTATAAAGTGAATAACTAATATAAATTTAAACAACAAGTGTATGTGTGATAAATTTTTCCATAAATTATTTTTATTTTTTTTCTTCTTGCTTTTCACAACTTCCCAATATCTTAAATTTTCGCCTTCTGAATACATAACATAGCTACTACAAATGATAATATGTTGATAAAATTACTTTAAAATCAAATTCCGTGCCATAATTTATAAACTTTAATATTTGTACACTGGTGCAGTTGCTCTCGATATAATTATTCTGTTTTCGAAAAATTATAGAAATTTACAACACAAAAATAAAAGAAGTTCAAAAGATATTGTTTGAGAAATTTGGAATAAAAGTAGACCAAGCATTGCAAGGTTCTAGTACAAGTAACACCGGAAACCTAGCCAGGAAATGCTTTAGTGAACGAAAAAGTTTGCCAACTGTTTGAGGCTAGATTCTACTGTAGTTAGTAATGTAGCAACAATACTTTCTCTTTTTTAATGTAAAAAAAAACTTGACCAGGATAAGTTAGAAGAATTTTGTTGAGGAACATATACTTTGTATAACGAATTACATCCTTGGACCAGGATGAGCCCTAGTCTTCACAAGTTATGATCGCGTGGACCCCAAATAGCAAAGCAGTTTGAAATACCCTTAGCATTTTATGTTGAATATGCTCAGAAGTTATGTCACAAAGGGTATGGAAAAAATTTTATTTGCCATTCTCGACAGAATAGCAGAGTGGCACGACTGACTGACACATTTAAACGAGCGATGCAATAAAGTGACCCAATGATTTCATTGATATACATACATTAAGGATCGCGTTAAGGAAAACAAAAAAATTATTCTTAATGACTATACCGAAGGATTTCTAATTAACTAGTAAGTACAAACGAAAATTGATAATTAGTTATTAGTGATAGTATAATANTTAATACTAGTGAAATATCAAGTGGAACCGATAGCGATAGCAACGATGACTATGATAGTGAAGACTTTCATGAGCTTAGCGGCACACAAGAATTTGATTATAATAGAGACACTGATTCTAACAGTGATGATAACGATGAAGAACACGATGATACAGTGAATATTGAATTTTAGTTTTTCATAAGTATGAAACGGTAAAGACTTCTTATCTATGTATGGAAAAATAAAAGACACTTGTTCACAGTAAATTTGCATCGTATAACTGTTTTTTTTTCTGGTGCGCTTTTTTAATCAACTATCTTTAAGACTCGTAAAACTGGCTATCAAAATTATGATTTTGTTTTTCCTATTTGTAGTTTAGGGATAAATGTACGTAAGAGGTAGAATGATGCATTAAATCTTATTTCTTGTGAATAATTAGTTTTGAAATAGAACAATAACGCACTTAATTAGTCTTAAGTTAAGATTTATCTCAACTTTTTATCATAAATAGATAACTTATGTTAAAGCTACATCATATATATATATATATAACTAATATTGTAACTTCCACTGTACATCTAAATTTTACCAACGTATTTATTTTGCAAGATAGTAACCGATTGTACGTAGTACAATGTTAATTCTTATAGTTTCTAAATAAAATTAAGGACTTGAAGTACTATCAAAGAATTGACAAAAAACTTTTAAAGGAAACAATTTGATGTAGTTTCAGTTCTATTTTGAATCGGGTATTAAAAATGGAAACACAAGCTACATTTTCAAACATAAAAATCACATTATTACTTCAGCTGTCCATCTTAATTTTATCAATGTTCTCATTTTTTATAATAACAACTAATTGCATGTAAAAAAATTTAAATACATGAAATAAAGAATTATAAAAAATAGAAATAATGAGAGATGAATAGTTTTCAACATTAATATCGTTTATGTCCATGAACATGTATTGAATATGGTAAGTATTTCTCAAATTCAGCAATCTCAAAACCCTTTGTACAATAGAAAGAGAAATTTTAGCAATTTTAGATGCTTACGATAACCATTTCAAGTCTGCCATTTATAATTTTAAAAGTACAGTTGAATATTTTTCGTAAGCAGTCTTAATAATCTTTTTCGTACTTAGTTTAAAAAACAATGTTTCCTTTAGTCAGCTATTTTTGTCCGCCATTTTGGGTCTACCATTTAATGTCCACCATTCTGAATTTCAAAGATGTAACGGTGACTTTACAATCAGCGATCTCCAAAATTAAAATGAAATAATTTGTGAAAATATTATTTAATCAAAGCGAATTGGATGCCAAATTCTCTTTTAGGGGTAGTTTTCTATCATTTCAACCTCTGTGTATTGTTAAATAACGACCTATATTTTTTTGTTACCATCTGACTGTTCATGTTTGATTCCGGAATTGTTTAACATTTTTATTACTTATTTTAGGAAAATATACTCACCCAAATGTCCAAATTTATACTTTTTTTGGTCTTACGAATTGTTTTAACCACCCCTAAAATTTTTTTTTCAGTTCGGACCACTTTTTTCTCATTTTGTATGGCTTTACCTACAACATCCAAAAAAAATTATTTAAATCGGTTAATCACAGCCCACGCAATTTTATTGTTGCAAAAAAAGTCCCTTTGGTCACACTATGCGACGTATTTCCTGTCTACTACACACCCCACAACGCCACAACACAATACAACGCCATAATTACGCACCATTAATAAATAGCACCATACTCACTACAGTACACTTTTTAAATTTACTTCTTTTTAATTAATCAATTTCTAAAACAAAAGAAAAAAAAAAAAACAAAAAAAAAGTGGCTGAATTTCGCGTTTAGTAGGAGAGAGGGATGTAAAATGAAACAAGTACCGTGTGCTACCGTAGTGTATCGTATGATGGTGGTACCTATGAAATAAAAAAAAAATAAAAAAATTGCTCTATAATCGGGTGGAAAAGCTTGAAAAACGAAAAACAAAGAACTTCAAGCGTGAGGTCATTGTCTTCCACCTACGCGATTATAAGTCATATGTAGGTACACGTGGACACCTATACTCATACACATCATTGTTGGAGCANTTTTAGTCAATGTTTTTTTTAAACATTTGCAAATAATTATGCATTAGCAGAGCAGCGTTCATATGCAATTATAAATATTAATTCATTCATTTTTTGTTTGTTACTTTTAAAATAAATAAATTGTTGTTTATACAATTTTTTCTCACTTTTTCAGAATTCAAAAAAAAAAAATTTTCGTACTGTATAAATACAATAATTGATTTTTGTTGCGTTTTCTTCATTCACAATTTTTCCTTTGTGATTGAGAACAAAATTATAGATCTATTGAAAAATGGAACAGGTTTATATAAAATTAATCTTTAATACAAACAAAAATTGAGGGAATAATACAAATCTTATACATGCAATTTTAAGTGATTTTTTTATAAAGTTACATGTTAAATTGCAAATTTTCAAAATTAAACATGTGAAAGAGGGTACAGTTGAACGATCTGCAATTTTTTGGGTATTCCTTATGGTACTTTTAGTATACTTTTGATGCTTGAATAATATGTGTCAAAAAACCATATGTGTGAAGAACGTCCTGAAGGGACATTCACTGGCATGTACTACTATGCTATGGAGAAAAACGGTTCTACAGGATGATTTGTCTTCATTTTTGAGATACAATTATATTTTTGATATAAAATATGGACTGGGAATAAGTGTGTGAGCGTATGTGATAAATGTGAGCGTGACGTTACAGATGTAATCAGTGTAGGCAGTAGGCACTTATTTTGAAACCATCGGAAGATTCGACGAAAGTGCACGGTCTTGTACTGACCAGCCACCATAATGTTTGTATTGTGTCTCGTGTTGGTGTGGGTCTCGGGACCCCTGGCAGAAGTGAAATTTCTAACTTAAATGTTATTAAACTCGGTATGACAGAAACTAAGAAAATAAGATTACACCTAATTTTAATAGGTCTTTAAGAATACGATTTTAAAATAGTAAAAATTTTATTATTATTACGAACTCAAGCAAGTGCGTAAATGAAATTCATATACTTGTGTTGTATGTAATTCACGCATTCTAAGTACTTCCATGTTTGCTATGATAAATGTATTGATACATAAACGAATTGTTGGTCATGTAATGCAGAATAAAACAAAAATTTTCACTATAGTGCTCGAAAAAAGGTACTGTTGTCCAGTTACACGAGACAAAAATTTCTCTATGTAAAATTACTTTTCGTGCATTTGATTCGTGCGTAATGAACAATCGATTCTTGTTGAAATCATAGTATCCGACGAATAAAATTTTTTTTCAATTTTGGCTACCATGATAGTACAGTAATCCATTCTACTCATCTGATTAAGATCGAAGAAAACAATAGACATTTAGCTATTTTCTATTGTAAGGTTACAAATTTTTATTTAACTCGTTTTCTATGATTATTATATAATAACCTAATATTAAAATTTACCCGTGCTTGCAACTACTTTCGATTAATCTCAAAATTAATAATAAGAATATACGTTTTGGTCGCGTGAGAATTATTCTTATAATACGTGACAGATCAGAGAATAGAAAATAAATCAATTTATATCTGGGATATGTAGGATTTAGCTTTGCCTTTGACATATGACTTATTATTTTTAGAATTATTACGTTTGTTTGTATGAATTCGCGTAACGTATATTTTTTCACCTCAATAATTACTGTAACGTACGATATGCAAATCATATCATACTGACTCTCCCTAGTAACAGCAAGGCTACTTTAGCAAGAAGGCATCGACAGGTGGTCCCTAGGTAATATAAGGCCCAGCGAGCCTCAAATCGCGACAGTCGGGCATTCGCGCATTTGGGAATTGATTCGCGCTCTCAGCCTTCGGCAGTCGATCGCTATCAAGAGGGTCGGGCGCTACCAAGCGACTCAAGCGTTGCCCAGTCAAGACGCTGAGCAATAATTACGGAAGGACACGACGAGCCTAGAACGGAAACACACGCATGACTTTGCCTCATAGATGAGGTATTTTGAATTAAAGTGTTCAAAGAAATAAATACTGATCCTTCTCACGACTCACCTCCTTACCAATCTCTTCCCTACGTAACAGTTTTGGTGCTAAGTGTGGGGTCTGGTAAGAGTCGAAATTTTTCTTTTCTTTCATTGCACGCGTTTCAAAAAACAATTCCACCGAGAAGCACACATAGTGCAGTGCCGTGGGAATACGACGACTAAAAATCGGGAAGCCGAGAAGCCGATCGAAGACAAAAGTTCCGGTCATATTCGACAAGCAGCGGTAACAACAGCCTGGAAGTCAACAGGACCAAGATACCAATTGCAGATAATCCCAGGATAAAAGAAACAAGCGGCGAGCGCTGAAAGGAAATGGTTGCCAACATTTTATTCTTATTGGCGTGCATATCAACGAGCACGTAAGTACATTTATAAAAAAATTAATTTTATCGCTTACCCCCAAGGCAAGATAGGGAGGGCACTTACTACGAAAAGATTAGGTCGTGGAAAATTTTTGTTACTGATATATATATTTATTTATTTCGTTCACTCCTCTTTTTAGTGGGTCTTTTTTTTAAAAAAAAACCCGAAACAAAAATCACATGAAATAACAGACTGAAATAAGCAGTGGACTAGGAAAATTTTTGCACAACGAACGTAAATCAGAGGGATTTTATTAGTATGCTTGGTAAGACACAGGGAAAATCCGGAAATCACAACTCACATCCATATCGGCTGAAAAATTTATTACCATTTTTATTATCATTTTTTTTAACGACAATAGACGACATGTTTTCCGAAAAATTTTTTTTTTCTTTATTTACCACTAAACGAGAATACGAGGTAAATTCAAAGAAACTAAGTGAGAGACGAATACCGCTCTTGTATTCTCTCACCTCGCCCTCGACAATTTTTTTTTCCTCCGTCCGATTATTATTAAGCTGCGACATAGGTAACTGAATGCAGCCCCGCAACTGTGGGAAAATACGTAAGATCTAGTATAATCAAAAAGAAAGATACTACTCATGAGATGTATAAAAAAAAAGTAGGAAAAAAAATGATTTATTTTAGCGATATGACCCATGAGTCGGAAAGCGATAACGAGGGCCCGGATAATAATATAATAACCGAAATGAGCAAGCCAGGGCCCAGTAAAGAGCAGCAAAGGGAAATTATGACAGAACAAATGTTAGAATTAGAGCTTGAACTAGAGGGATTTGAAAAACTAGATGCCCTAGACGAAAAGACTAAAGCAATAGTGATGGGCTTATTTTCAAAAATTAGAGCGAAGCTAAAGAAAGCAGAGGAGGTGAATGTCCCTCATAAAGTGGACACAGAGACCATTCGAAATTCACCACCAGTAGGTAGGGATCACAGGGATATATCTGGTGACACAGACGTAAACATAGGACGCATGAATAAAGAAGCGGGTCTTCTTTCTGGCGGACGAGTCAGCGAGCGAAATGCGAGGAGAGCTGAATGGATATGCGGAGCTCGAACATACAAAATAAACATGTTACTGACGCAATGGGGCATGCCAGGAAAACCGGAGTGGCCGACTTCCATTGCATCCTGTTACGAATATAAAGGGTCCAGAAACCCCGGGATAGGAGACTTACATAATCTACATCTATGGGACGGAATAAAAGATGAGAGAGGAACGTGAAAAAAATAATAGAAGCCGCGTTTAGGGTAACGGTACCACCACTAACTGATAACTGCACAAATTGGGCCGACTCGGATACCAACAGGGATAGACTACGGACTAATATAGCACCTACCGCGCCCAAATGTGCAGAAGATACACACACTACATACAATCATAACCACCCACGCAGACCGCAGAACGTGCCACTAAATATTCTGCCAACGCTCAGTCATATGGCAAGCAACATTTCGTTCTTTGATGGAGACCCAATCAACCTGCCACTATTCAAAAGGATGGTGAGGATGACCGCGGAAAGGGTGGGCCCAAAAAATGAATTATTTTTTCTCAGTACTCTTGCCAGCAGACTAAAGGGAAAAGCGGCTAAACATTTCACGCCCAGACTGGCTCAATTCGCGACAGTTCAGGAATTTCTTCAGGAATTCGCGAGGAGATATGGGAGCAAAAATAATTCGGACACCCTGATGGCACAGCTGAAGATAATTAGACAGCAAAACCGGGAATCGATAGAGGACTACGGCGGAAGAGTACAAGGGTTGTATAACAGGTTGACGATGCTGCATGATTCTAATCCAAGCCTACTCTCTATTCAGCAGCAGATTCTGAAAGAAAGCGCAGAGTCAGAGGCAGTAAAGCAATTTACATATGGCTTGCACCCAACATACAGATGTAAAATTACATGCTTAAACCCAAGGACCCTCTGCGAAGCAATTATAGAAGCGCTGAAAATAGAGAGCGACCTAAGCTAACGGCATGCAACAGCAGTAAGTGCACTGCCTGCGCGCAATAAAGCAACAACCGAGTGGGGGCCAATAGTAAACCTGGCAAATATAGGAGAAAGAACAATAGAAATCACCAATGGGGCACAAGGAGCAGCAGCAGCAGCAGCAAACGTAAAGCGCTTTATATACTGCGACGGCCAAATCTGGCATTCAGTCGAAGAATGCCGAAAACTGTTAGCGGTGATAAATGACAGAAAAACGCTCAGAGATAACGGGAGAGAACCAAAGGGAAACTGAAATTATTGTCAGAGACCGGGACACTATGCGAGAGACTGTCGCTCACGTAAGCAAGATAGCGAGGAAGAGGAGATACAGTGAAATAAAGGGCATAACCAACCCGTAGATAACACAAAGACCAACATAAAACCCCTCCAATTACGGGAACGGAAATGATAATCCTCACAACTATAATGATGATAATTAAAACACGGGCTATAACATTGGCCCAACGGAGCCTTGTAACAAAAATAATAACTACTACAACAGGAATAACAACTACAATAACAAAAACAACAATAGAAATAATAAAAATAACAGAAATAACAAAAACAACAATAGAAATAATAAAAATAACAGAAATAACAAAAACAACAATAGAAATAATAAAAATAACAGAAATAACAATGACAACAATAGAAATAAAAATTATATTGATAGGAATGATTACGATAACAGGTACAATAACTATAATCCCACAGGCAGAAATTATTACTACAACCGCGGCTATGGTGACCCGTAAAATAACAACAACGGGAAAACGTTCAAGTATTATGAAAACAACTATAAGTATTAAAACAGCCGGAACGGCTATAACAGGGAACCAGTTAGGAACGGGCCACCACAGGATAGGGGCCCACAGTAGCGAAAAAACGGTGCATACGGCCCTGACAACAGGAGAGACGTACCCGCAGCTTTAAACTCGCAAGCTGTTCGGCGTGCTCCTCAAACGTCGAACATAAATTAGAGAAAGAAACGGAGAGAAGCGTGTCCGGTGAAAAAGAACGTGCGAGAGAAACGAACGAGAGAACGTGAAAAAGAACGTAGCCTAGCAAAATAATTACGACGGACAAAGCAGCGCTACGCACAAGAGGACAAGTAAACGAAAACACACGAAAACGGGGGGAGTATGGCTCAGTCAGAGAAAAATAAGAACACGGTACGGAACGAACGCGATGAGCAGCTAGAAAAAGATACACCCCCAGATAAATGGCTATAATATTTAAAAGACGAAACACGAAGAAAAACTTGAGAATGCGCACAACTTGGTAGTATTCTGGCAAAAATATCGGAAATACCATCCGACCCACCAGCAAAATGTTTGTTTCACAACCTTATATGGTGGTACGAACTCGATATCTCAACTACTGAGTTACGAAAGATTCTGCGCAATTCTACTTTATTACAAAAATGCAGAGAGCCGGAAGAAAAAAAGGAAATTTTATAGTCACAAACAATGAATGGGAACAGCGATTGCATTACTCTGTTCTCTTAAGAATTTAAGAAAAATATTTGTGTACATTGTGCACTAACCAATGAAAATCATATTTACACTTAATGAATTGCTACGACAGACGGTGAATTTGGCCATTTATATCTAGAAGACACAGGTGAAAATGGGCATTATACGCCTCTTGTACAAGTTTCTAGCGCGTTAAATACAGGACTTGAGTCAGGGGTAGAGACCTCACTTAGAGACCGTAGCAGTAGTGAGGGGTGTGAGGAACGTAAGCATGGGTGCAAACTAGACAAAAGAGTGGACGGAGGCAAGCGAAGGAAGGAGGACAAAAGTCATTCAGAAAAGGAGCAAGGCACTTCTGGAAGAGCAGCAGATACAAGTTAGCATACGGAAAAATAGGGATACAACAGACAGCAAAGAAGCAGCGACGACGACAGCAATGAAAGTACAGCAGAGGAAAAAAGAGAGCAAGCCAACGAGTTGAATGACGTGCTATGTAAAACAGAGAGCAAGGACGAAACCAACACAGTCATACATTTACCATCGATGCAAAAATATAGAGTGTGTAGAACACGCCTACCAACGGCAAGGCCACCATGGGAACCAAAACAGGGGGAAGACCCACCCCTACTTAAAAAACTTAACAGGATCGAGGGCCACCCATTTAAGTACTTAGACAATCTAGCATTTATGACGATAACAGAAGCAGTACCCAACACAGAGGTCATAGATGCTTTGCACGAGAGGGGATACATCAACCGGACATGCACGAAAAACGAAGAAACAAGCGTAGAAGAAACTTAAATTATAAATGCAAGAAAAATAAAAATCATGCACATGTATGTTAAACAGCATTTTGCAGAAACCGCACTTAAATCAAACATTAAGAAATGTATTAAGGACCTTAAAGAGGTAATAGTAGAAAAATGAAAAAAAAACGATTGGTATCGTTAGGGGCCTAGCGATCCTCAATCTGACCCAATGGGGATACTTTGTCGATACCTTTAAGAAAATATTTAAAGATATTAGACTAGCAGCAATACTCCACACGAACACTCTAGTAATCCCACCAGCAGATCAAAGATTTAAAATCATTAGAGAATACTACGAAGTGGCAATAGGTGGACATTGGGGAATAAATAAGACATATAACAGGATCGCCAAAGACTACTACTGGAGAAACATGTGCCTGGATGTGAGACAAGTCATCCTGGGATGCACATCATTTGAAATGGAAAAGCTCGTCCAAATTAAAACGAAACAAGCCATGCTTAAATTTTATCTATACAAGACTGGCTAACAACATTTATAGTTCTCGCACCTGTAAAGAGAGCAACAATGGAAGAAACAGTAAGAACGACTACAGATAAATTTATAGCGTACTTCGGGTCGCCGGAACATTTATTATCGGACCGAGGCACTCATTGCATGAACAAAAGTATGGATGAACTGGCAAGGCTATCTAAAATAGATAAAATGGGCAACACAGCATTCTACCCACAAACGAACGGCACAATCGAACGTATGTATCATACTCTTACGAAGTACATCAAGGCGTACATAGAACAAAATGGTCACTGGGACGAACATTTACTTATGTGCATGCACTCATACAATACCACGGACCATCTGAGTACGGAATAGTCACCCCACAAACTATTTTTTGGACAAAGAGCCAGAACACCATCCAGTGCCAAACTGCCACCGAAGGGCCAAACTTCAAATGAATATTTCAAAGAGTTAGTTGAGACCCTGACAGAACTGAGAACCATCGCAGCAATGAACCAAGTTCAGGCGAAATACCGATCAAAGTATTACTATGACCGCCAACTGAATACAAGATATTTCTCAGAGGGAGAAACAGTTTATGTGCTAAAAGAGCCACCAAAGGATAAATATGATTCGCAATACGAGGGCCCGTATGAATTAACAGGTATTGATTATATTAACAAAAACGTAAAACTACAGAATGGTGACGAAATAAGAGTATCCCACGTAGATAAAATGAAAAAAGCATGTATGGTAAAGGCACCACCAGATAATGCGAACAGGGTGAGGGACACGAAGAGACAGACTTCAACATTCGACTTTGCTTAAACTTTTCACGGCCCCCGGACGCAGCGCAAAAATATAACAGAAAAGAGGGATCAATTAGATTTATGAAACAATTTTTTGCAGCTCCCGGATGCGCCGCAAACTAGATATATACATATATTTGACTCAGATACGCAAGCTCACAGAAAAAAAATATAATGGGGAGGTACGCATGAACAAAGCATTAATAACATTAATTAAAAGTAGAATTTGCATTACATGAATTGAAAAAAAAAAAAAACAAAGCAAACAAAGGGCACGTGTGACACTCTCTAATGAGGAGACATACTATACTAAGCTAAGAATTAATTCATAGGCTAAATGTACATATTATAGATGGTACACCGGAAAAAATGATGTATACGTATAAGCTGAGATCAATCAAATTTAAATGAATGTATGCGAGAGGTACGAAAAAAAATTAATGTTAAATTAGCAAACGAAAAAGAGTATGAACAAATAACAATTTCTTTTTGTAACCCACTGACATCGTTATTGTATAGGAAAAACTTATTTTAGCATTTATTGTTAGGTAGCGAGGAGCATGGAGGAATGAAAGTAAAATAAATTAAGCAATCGCAGGTAAAAAATGTATTCTTCAACAGGCCCACGAGCTTACGTCGAGTACGAGAGGTAAAACCTCCTTTTCTTCCCCCTTCTGTCATTCTCTATCAGTAACAATCCTACTCCTTTCGTCATGATCTGCTGACAATCAGATCGCCTGAAACGACACATACAGATGTCATGAAGTATCGAATCGACTGCCACGTCTAAGGCAACGAACAGACTGTTCATCAAACCGTCCACCTTTAAGTCAGCATAATTTCGCCAAAACTACATAAACCAGAACTTAATAGTTCATGTAAGGGAAACTAATAATGACGCACCTAGATCACCGGTTGACTATCGAGAGGAATAATCGACCACACCCAGTGTGTGGCAGTTTTTCTGAGAACTTGGCTATCGAAGGACAACTTTATTACGCCACCCTTATTCAAACAAGGTCGTCGATACTGAAGAAAAGGCATATGAATCTACAACCCACATGCTTAACTGAAACAAATCAAAGGCACTTGCAATCACATAAGCTGTTACTTACATAACGACATTGCGCAACGGTGTACGCGAGCTGCTCCTGCTTATGCAGGAAGGGAAAAAAATAAAATTGCGTCCATAAGGATCACTCACGGAGATTCTACTGGCGCAAAAAGAAAAAAAAATCATGTTGTGACACGAGTAGAGTTGAAGCTTAGCTTTGAGAACTCAGTCAGCCGCGCAAACATCTTAGAAAGTACACTTTCTCTAGACATTAGCGAGGAAAAATAAAAGCTTTGTTGTTGTAAAAAAAAAAAAAAAAAAAAAATAGCGAAAAAGTAGCGAACTACGTCAGCAAATACGAGAGTGTAAGTTGACAAAAAACATCCTTATAATTCCTTTTCTAAATCCGACTCTATAAGAGAAGAGAGAGGAAGAGTATGAGGAAAACATTATATAAGAAAATGTATGGATGAAAAATACTAAAAAAATGTACGATACAGGTCAAAACTTTAATGCGGAATACACCGCCATAAAATGATTTTTTTTTATTTACACCTCCAAGCTTGTCTCGACCAAAAAAAATACAAATGAAATGTAAGGCAACCAATCGTCAAACTATCTGACTCTACGGTTTTTTTGAATATGTTATATGACCCCGCAGGCAAAATAGGACACATAATTTTATAACCGACTATTAATAAACTCAGTAAGCGACTTATATGTGCACGTAGAGCCGATGCGAAATAAGAGATAACGTAATGAAATATATTTACAATTGAGAATTTTTTAACTAAGAGAAAAATACCCACATTGACAAAAACACTAAAATAAATTACAATAATTATACAAAAAAAGGAAAGCAAGAGAATTAAAAGATATACGTTCATTATTACATACTCTAAATGTAAGGGGAGAGCTACACTCGAAGCTTAAGGCTGATAAAAAGGGAAAATAAAAGAAAAAGGGTTCATATAGTATTACACTTAAATTGATAGCTATCGATACATAGTGCCTGGGCAGATATTTAGTACACGGACAAAAACGCATGTTCGTAGACAGGAACACGGGTTAGCAACTAATAGATAACAGTTTTATATATGACAGGGTTGATAAATTCAGCAATGGGGTTTCTTTTTCTTATGTATAAGTGCCTTCTCCATTGGGGGGCCCTACTACTAATATGTTATAGAGTGTTCGCAGGTAGTCAGCTTGAAAACAACTCTGAAAGAGATGGGACCACGGCAGTAAACTCGTCAGCACCGCAGCCAACATCCATCGAAATGCAGAAGAAGAATTCAAGACGCCTAATTAACATCCGAGTAATCAGCACGGGAACATCCTTCAAGGGTTGTGAGTCCGCATAAAACACATGATGTAATACAGCGATTTTCAGTACCAAAGGAAAAATAAATAAAATTAAGGAAAATAAAATAATAAGTAATACATAAGTTAAATGATGAGTATGTTGCAATGGCAATAATAACTATGTTTAACAACAATTCTGTGATGATAATATAAGTAATTAGGCAATAATATCAGGAGAATAATAATGACAATAATATTAATGAGAAAAACGAGATATGAGCGCCAGGAGTCGCTCGACTGTATCGGAGGGCGCAGTCTGTAGGACAAAGACAAGAAAGAATTTTTTTTTCTTGTCTATACTAATGGTAAGAAATTTGTATGGGAATTTTTTTTTTGAAAAATAAACAAATGATAAATAGGTGTATGAAAAATGACAAAATAGGGACTCTATGTAAAATAACGTAATGTATAATTCCAAATTTATTATTTTGTATGTAAAACAACACTCATTGTAAAGTAGTCTTAAGCAGATGCGTAATTCACAGCAATTTTAAATATAATTGTAATATAAGGCAAAGCGCATACAAAATCAATATTGTTATACACTCAACAAACTATCAGAGAAGACTGAATGATTAGAAGAGCGAAAGTATTAATGTTACGGGAACAGCGGTACTCTACAATTGAATGGAAGGATGAGTGTGAAATACTAAACTACATAAACAACACAGACAACAGAAAACAGCACAGTACACACACGCACAACCGTCATCAAGTCTACAGGCTCAACTCTGAATAGATTGAAAAGTCAGCGTCGTCGAGGGCGACGACGTCGCGGCCTCGGACCAGTAATGTACGATATGCGAGTCATATCATATTGACTCTCCTTAGTTACAGCGAGGCTACTTTATCAAGAAGGCATCGACAGGTGGGAAACATGGTAATATAAGGCCCAGTGAGCCTCAAATAACGACAGTCGGGTATTTGCGCATTCGGGAATTGATTCACGCTCTCGGCCTTCGGAAGTCGATCGCTATCAAGAGGGTCAGGCGTTACTAAGGGACTCGAGCGTTACCGAATCAAGACGCCAAGCAGTAACCACTGGAGGACACGATGAGCCCAGAACGGAACCACACGCACGACTTTGCCTTATAGATGGGTATTTCGAAAAAAGTGTTTAAGAAAATATATATACTGATCATTCTCGCGACGCACCTCCTTACCAATATGTTTTCTACGTGACATCACCATTTACTAATGGAATATTTGGTGAAAAGTTGAGAAGAATGGAAATATAGGTTTAAAAAGCAAATCGACAGTTTATCAAGAGATAGAACCAACTGAAAATTGCCGTGAAAAAATGCCAAATTTTTAATAAAAAAAATGTTATCGCAGAGATTACTTTTTGCAAACTTTGTAGTGTCACTACTGCTTCTTGTACATTTTGTACAAGAGAACTAAATATATTAATGATATTTCAATGACTCAATAATTGTAGTCTTTCTTCCCTTTAAATTAACTTATCTGACAAAGAAAATAGGAGTCTGCCCTTAAATTAAAAAAAACATTTCTTTGAGTGGACTTTAACTCTTTAATTAATAATAATCTATCTTTCTGAAAAAACTGTTTTCATGTGTAATTATTCTCTTTTTAGCCACTAAATACAAATATGTAGGTTTGCTAATAAGATTTGTAGATGCTGAAGATCTATTAAAAATTTTGTATACATGTTTTTATTTTTAGTATTGACAATAATATAAAACTGTATAATATTTATACGAATAACAGGTGTTTAAGTAAATATTAGATGTGAAAATCGAGTATGCTAATAATTTTATGAATAACTTATTGCCTGCGATTTAATACACAATTAAATGAGAATGTGCAAAAATATTAATAAACTATCACTGTTTATAAGAAATATTTCATGACTTTTAATCTTGTTTAAAGACATTCAGTATATCACCTGAAGGTTCCACCTCGGTTTCCACTTTACCGTACCACCTACGTACCTCACTTTGACTAATTTTTATTATTAATAAGCTGCTTTTCCTAAAATAATAAGTTAACTTACAGAGATTGTAGTATGAGAAATAAATCAAGTCCAAATTTATCATTTGTTGCATATTAACAAAAAAAAGTTGTAACGCCTGGTTATAACGAGTATATGACAAATACGTCTCTCTCTCTCTCTCTCTCTCTCTCTCTCTCTCTCTCTCTCTCTCTTTCTCTCTCTCTCTCTCTTTCTGTGAGGGGATGTGAGTGGCGTTGGACGTACTTTTTGGTGCTCGTACTTAGCTCTTGGTGGTGAGGCTGTCGGTGCTGCTGGATCTTGTGCTTGGAGCTGCGACTAGCTGCATGGATTATCGTTCCGGTTGCTGCTTTAAATCTACATGAGATTGCGCTGCAGGTCTTGTCTACTGGCTGTGTCTCCATGCTTGAAGATGCTCTCCTGCGGATGGTGACTGGCTTTCTAAGGTAGTGCATACCGAAGACCTGGAGGTCTTCGCTTGGACAATCTTATAAATCCCGTGCGCATGCTACCTTACCGATGGTCTGAGTACTACTATTGATCGTCGGTTATCCTTGGCCAGCAAACATACCTACTCGTGCTGCAGCCTGTAGCGCTACCTGCTTTCGGCCTTTGCTATACCGGTGATGACTGTGCTGCGTCTACAGTCTTTTGATTGTATTGTTTGTTTTTACTGTCTGCTCCAATGACTACCATAGGTATCCTGGGTGCCTACTAAATCTTGACTGACTGAGCTGTGATATACAGATCTTCAAACTTTCTTTTAAGATTCACGTTTTTATTATACACTAGGGCGCAAATTTGGTGTAGTCTAAGCTAAATTTTACTTTAAATTTTACTTATTATACACTATACTTCATAGAAAGATAACTGACATATAGTACCTAAGCGTTTTAATTATTGTTTAGTATTGTGCGTCTTTAAACTTGTTAAATTTGTACATGTCAGTGGCATCTATCTTCAAAATTAGATTGTTTCTATTACTTAGTTATTTGTTTGTTACATTGCTTGAGACTGTCGGGCATAGGGCTCTCTATTACATACGCATAAATATGCCCTAGTGTAAGAAATGCTTAAAATCCGTTGCTACTCATTTGTGGAGTTGTCCTGTATGTCGGCAATCATTCCACCCGGGTTGTATAACTAACTTCGCGCTCACTAAAACTGATAGCGGCTGTTGTGCTCGTGCACGCCGATGTGAAGCCAAGCGTGGCGATGTGCTTGATGTTGTGTCGTCCCCACAAACTACCCAAAATGACTTGAACTTGAGAAATTTGCTAGGGTTACTGAGATTGGCAGGCTGGATGTCGATATGCCGTCTGGCGTTTTGAACAGCTAATGATGACAATAAATGGTATTAGATCTGATAATAAACGTCTCATTGACAAAATTGAAAAGCGCATAGATAACCTTGCTAGCCGGGTGGCTGGGCAGGACCAGCGTATTGATAGGCTAGAATTAGAAGATGCGGCATTGCGTGACGAGTTTGGGAAATTAAAGACTGTGCAAGCCCCCAATGTAACATCTAGTGTGGTTGCAGGGGCGACTCCCTCTGCTGATTTCAGGCTCACGGGAGTGCCCTTCGAATCTAAATGCTCTGTCTCAGACATTGTACTTGGAAAAAATAAAGGTGGGGGTGAGGGGGGCTCTGAGTCTGCGATTGAACGGGTAGAACCCCCAACCTACAAGAGTTTCTGGGTATTATTAAAATCAACTCACACACGAAATTTTGTATTGAATGCAAAACGATCTTATGGAGAATGAAACTTCACTACTCTTTTTCCAGACTCGGATAGTAGCTTGACTATCAGGCTCTACGAGATACTGTCGCGTTCGGCCTACAAACTCTTCCGTAGGGTAAAGGATGTCGCTAAAGAAAGGGGACATAAGTATGTGTGGTCACATGAGGGTCAGATTCTCGTACGAAAGGATGCCGGGGCGAGTGTATTGGAGGTGACCTCTGATTCCGATCTATCTAAATTGAAATGACTACATGAGCAGATGCTGCCCGTTCCTAAGGGTTTGCCAAAAGATCATCCACGCGTTGCCCATATTAATGCAAATTGTGTTGATCCCATATGGAAGTGATCGGATGGTTCTTGCGCGAATATTATATTGATGTTCTTTCCGTTTCAAAATCTTGGTTCACACCAGCGTGGGATTCTTCTTTATGTTCTCTCACTTCATACCGACTGTATCGAAATGATAGAGGGCTGAGGTTGTGCACTGGCAGGCGAGAGTATGTACAGGGTGGCGGCATCGCATTCTACGTTCGGGATAATGTTCAGTGTCGAATTGTTGAATCATCGAAGATCTCAAGAATCAATGAAACAGAGTTCATGTTCCTCGAACTGAGCTCCAAAACACATCATAAGGCCCTATTGGCATCGACCTGTAGAGGTCCAAAAGGAGAAGTTCTTTCAACTTTCTTTGAAGCACTTAGTGGATGCGCTGTGCGCTACCCAAATTTGATTGTCACCGGCGCAAAAACGTTTTAAATGCTAATCATGTACTATTTTGTGGTATAACTTCTATGACTGTAAACAGTACCCAAATAATATTACTTGTTTTAAAATTCAGCGATCTGTTAGGAGCTCCTCACGAAATTATTATTAATCCTATCTTAAAAAAATGATGGGTCACGTGATGAAGCCTGTTTATTCGTTGTGTGATTGGCTGAGACTGATCAAGCGCGCGTAAATTTGAAAATAAGATTTTTAAAAATCAGTGAAAAGTCATTTGTACATAGAAAATAAATGTGACTACATTTCGGGAGTTAACGCGTAGAGCGCGCAGCCTAGTGTAACTAATAAAAAAAAATGAGAAAAAGTTAAATTATATATGGAATTTCAAAGGTTAACAGAATAGTACGTGTAAACATAGTAATGCAGTATAAATGTTTTTAACTGGGTTTCAACTTAATATCAATTTTCAACACTCACAATCAGTAAAGTTCTCTTAAGTTATTTTGCTATTCAGTACAACTGAAGAGTGCAATATTGAATCTGCGACGTGTACATATGCCAAAATATGGGGAAAAAAGTTACCGAACACAGCAAAGATTATATGTACAAAGTTGTGTATCTTTAAAAAAATTTTGTCGTGGCACTGTTAGATATACACAGTTCCAGCAATTAGCCATGAAATACTACTTTATACAAGCCAATTAATTGAAAAAAGTATAGCTATCTTGATAAAATACTTTCACCAGTACAACTAATCAAATACATACATTGTGTCATGTCACACCATTCTCCAATAATTGTTTACCACATCCAGAAACTCTGCAAGTCTTTACACGAATTCTCTTTTGACAATTACTTATTTTAAAACAAATTTTTTTTTGGCAGTTCAAATTAAAAATGTGTAGCCCCGTAGGGTTCTCTTTCCATCCGCTAGCGCGGCGATAGTAGTAGGTTAACATGTCGAAATTCGATAGTCGAATACTTACGAAAAAAGTCTAAAAAAATTTGGAACTCAAACAAATTGTACTTAAGTTTTTGAACACGTACTTTATGGACTACGTAAATCAAAGAACTTAACATGATTTTTACCAAATTTTTGTCACAAATTTGAAAATACATTTGTAATATTATATTGTTCTTTGACATCTCAAAAAGGGTCCCAGCCATTGAACACAATCGATCAATGAGCACCACACCATGAAAAATTGACAGTCATGGTCCGCTATTCCGGTGATGACAACCCGAGGTTATTCGCCACTGACTCTCCACTCTACTAATAAATACAACAGTAAATAATAACACAAACATCAGTCGCTATATGACCCGGGGTGTTAACTGGCCGCTTTATCAATTAATAAATCAAATAATAATAACACGGAGCACTTACTGGCCACTTAATAAATAAATAAAAGAGCAATAAATAACCTAAGCACTAGTTACCAGACAACATGGGGCGCTTACTAACCACTTTATCATTTTATTAAGCATCAAATAATAATAACACCAATGCCAATTACCAGATAGCACGGAACGCTTATAGGTCACTTAATAAATGAATAAAAAATAATAATAAATAACCTAAGCACCTATCACCAAGTAACCCGGGTACTTACTGGCTACTCTACTAATGTATAAATCGTTAAATAATTATACAAGCACCAATTACCAGATAACCTGGGACACTGATTGGCTACTTCATAAACAAATAAAAAACATTAAATAACTTAAGTAACAATCACCAAGTATCACGGGGCTCTTTTAGAGCCAACTTTATGACTTATTTTTAAGTTATAAATGGCAGTTAAATCGACCCAAGTTACCTGGTAAATAGCGGTCGTATTATTAATTATTGCTTTATTAGTTAATAAAATATAGCTAATCAGTGACCCAGGATATCTGGTTATTTGCGCTCATGGTGTTTTTTTTAATGCTTTATTATTTAATAAAGTGGCCAGTAAGCCTCCCCCCACTATGTATTAATCAATAATGTAGCCAGTAAGCGCTCCAGATAACCTGTTAATTCGTGCTAGAAGATATTAGTTAATTAAGCAGCCACTATACACCTCATGTTATTCATTAATTATTCACGAGTCCAGTAAGTGCCCTGTGTTACCTGGTGAATAGCGATTTCGGTGGCACACGCCAGGTCGAGACTAAGGAGTTTGGCTGGTGGGGACGCCCACTAGTTCCTCTCATAGGATCAAGGAATCCTCAAAATAATCCGTCACCTTCAGCGCCTGCGTTAAAGCAAGTAAGTTGAGGAGAGCGTTTTTGAGCGCGTCTTTTCGCTTCGATTCGCGAGGTCTGCTCGTTGTGTAGGGATCAACTTGTGCGAGAGAGAGACAGCGGTCTCGTAGATTGATTAACTTTATATTATTCCCCGTTACGGGGTACACACACCCGCGTAGATATACATATAAATTTGTATTCTTTCAACCTTCAATATATATATGCTATTTTTTTCACTTCAACTAAGAATGTTCGAGTATTGAATTATTAGTTCCGTATAGGTGTGTTTTATATCCAACCCGAGAATCCCGTGTCCTCGTACTTCTGCATGTAATTAGGTTTTCAGTGTTGTCTCCAGTCCTTGGTGTACGTGCTTTGCGGGATAATCGCCGTAATCCCGAGGCACTTGACTTCACCTACTTAGTGACCGAGGCATAAAAGCAGGTAAATCGACTTGCGGGACCAACGAGGAATGACGACGAGGGTTTTCGGGCCTAGCCGCCCGATCGAGATACAACTTGGCAGGTCGTGAGGTCACGTCTTGTTCCCAGTGTTATTTCTCCCTGCGCACCCCGTTACATGGCGCTCGACGAAAAATCCAATGTAGCTGTACGTTTGCAACGTCGATCGTAAAGACGACGCGTATAGGCATATAGGTATATAGGCACGCGGGCAGAAACGGAAAGGTCGAGCACGTTAACAAACTTCGCGATGTTTACGTGCTACATTTTAGGCTCTCGGTAGAATTTTAGAGCCCGAAAATTTTAAACACGAGTACGAGAGAGACAAAATATTACTTTCTAATTTCAAACGTATACGACCGTCACTCTCGACTCGTAAGTGCTACAAGCACTACAGGTTGAGTGACTGTGTTTGTGTAGACAGTCATATACAAGTGTATAATTTAAAATTGTACTACACAAGCACTATAGTGCTTATTATAATACAAATAGTGGACGTTGCTGTGTTTTTATTTCTCACTATGATTTAACATTTAAAATCTTCTTTTTTTTCTTGTTGTTTTGCTATTGTTGTTTGATAACAATAAAAATTATATTAAAAATTGGAAAAAAAAAATATAAAATCAACAAGGAGTGACGACGAGGGTTTTCAGGCCTAGCCACCCGGTCGAGATACAACTTGGCAGGTCGTAAGGTCACGTCCTCCATTGTTATCCCTCCCCCCCCCGCGCACCTCGTTACAACCTTAATTATTAATTAAATAAACAGTAAGCGCCCTATGCTACCTTGTAATTGGTTCCAAGGTTATGTATTATTTTTTTAAATTTATTTATCAAGTGGCCAGTGAGTACCTCAGGTTACCTGGTGTTTAGCACTTGAGTTATTTATTGTTCTTTTATTCATTTATGGAGTGTCCAGTAAGTGCCCCAAGGTATGTTGTGATTGGTGGTTATGTTATTATTTGTTATTTAGTAATTCATAAAGTGACCAGTGACTGCCTCGAATCACTTAGTGATTGGCGCTAATGTTATTTGTTGTTTGTATATTAATTAATTATGTGACCAATAAGTGCCCCAGATTATTAATAAAATGGCCAGTAATTGCCCCGTGTGTTACATGGTGGTAAGCGTTTGAGTTATGTACTATAATATAACTTATAATGTTTAAGTTATATATTCTTTTTATTAATTAATTAAGTGGCCAGTAGGGACCCTGAGTTATTTTCTGATTAGTGCTTATTATTATTCAATGATGTATGGATTAATAACGTAATGAATTAGTACCATGAGTCAGCTGGTGATCAGTGGTTATGTTATTATTTAATACTTATTAATTAATAAAGCTTTCATCAAGTAGGTTATGTAGTGATTGGAGCTTGGGTTCTTATTTAATGCCTAATAGTTAATTAAGTGGACAGTCAGTGCCCCGTGCTACCTTGTAATTGTTTTTAGGCTATATGTTGTTTTTTTTTATTTATTTATGAAGTGGCCAGTGTGTGGGTCAGATTACCTGATGATTGACACTTGTATTATTTAATGCTTGGTAGATTAATAACATAGCCACTAAGTGCCTCGGGTATTCATCAATAAAATGGCCAGTAAGCGCCCTATGTTACTTAGTGATTAGCGCTTAAGTTATTTATTGCTCTGTCATTTATTTTTTAAGTGGCCCATAAGTGCCTCCAGTTACCTGGTGATGGGCACTTGTGTTATACATCATTTGATGCTTTATTAATTAATAAATTGGCTGGTAATTGCTGTCTTATTGATGCAATTTATTATGATGCAAGAATTTCGAATTTTTAAATTAAGTTTTTGCATGTCAGGACTTGTATTTTTTCGCTGCAATGGGACTTGTATTTTTTCGGTGCAGTGGGACTTTTTTTTTTTATGAGTTTTAAAAAGATGAAATTTTGAGATACCTTTATCATTTTAAAATTGTTTGTATATCACGAATTTAAAATTCCGAAAGTAAGTTTTTGCTCAATTAGGACTTGTATTTTTTCACTTGTGTAGGACTTATGATATTTTGGCTCAGCATGAACTTTGTTATTTATCGCGATCTCTTGTTCTCATTTTTTGTTGGCTCTGACAGTTACTTTTTCTTCTGAGTTGTTTGCTTAAACTTTTTAATGGAATATTATTATGTCATTGGTAAAACTTTAAAGTGCGAAAAATCAGCTGATGATTTGGCATCAGAAATCAGCTGATTAATCAGCTGACAAATCAGCTGATTTTTTCCAGCAGTGAATCACACATGGAATTCCGTCTTTCTTTTTCAGGTGGGTTACACTGTGTCTCATTTACTTTTTGAGATATTGACATCTAAATACCATTTCAATTTAACATGAATAACTAACAATCTGGTGGCAACATACTTATTGCAATTTACTTGTTTCAAGAAATGGAATTAGTTTTTTTTATTAACATGATATTTTTAGTTTATTTTTAGTCTACTGGTTTTGTCAAAGTTATACGGCTATTTCCAAGTCACTGAAAATGATCTGATCAATTTTTTGTTCGAAAAATTAATTTAAATATTAATTATCTTAACTCTAGCAAGTTTTTATTCGACGGATTGTTGACTAAAAAAACAACCTACAATGAGTTATCATCAAGACAACAGTCATGTTAATTATGTTCCTATCCCAAATACAAACATTAAACCTAATAAAAATTAGTCTCTCGTCTGTCTACATCATTTATATTGAATTGATACAATTTATTATGACCATAAATATCAAGCTTTCAAGGTTTTATTAAACGATATAATGCTACTGCATTGTACTCTCTAAAAAACCTCCCCCGATTAGACCCAGTTTTATTAGTTAAAAAAATAGCCAGCATTATATTGTATCGAGGTACGAAATATAGTATATACTGTATAGTTATTGCTAGAATTACGCTAGAAGTGCTTCGTGTACGAATTCACTTTGATAGATAAATAAACAAACAAAATATGGCTTAATTCAATTTTTTTCAATTTTTCCTTTCCTACATTTAAACCGGTTCACAAAAACTGTACAAACGTTATTTTATATTTATTACATGAATTTAACATATTATCGCATGAAGACTTATTTTATGGTTTCATTTTGCGAACGACGTAAAATTCAGTTAATTTTTCCCCCTTTTTAATAAACACTATTTGAATTTTATATTATGATGTATGTAGAATAAAAATAAATCAGTGTACCTATTATCTAATTGACTTATATATAGTTAGAGCAATGATGCGTAATTATAGCATAAGCAAAATAACCGGATGACACTTTGTAACATTGCAGTAAAAGCGATTTCTAACCTTTCGTCCGTTTACAGTAATGCTCTCCATTTATCGAGAACCGAGATATGGGGCGATGAAAAAAAATTTTTTTTTTGCTTGTTGACCGAACCAAACTACGGTTAACAGAAAGGTTACACCTGACGTATATTACACAATTTTTTCCCTGCCAAAACGTACCGATTGATTTAAAACAGGGAATTACTTTTTACAATTAAAAAATAATTGGGATATTAAAAAAATTTTTTTTTAAAATAATTCCGTATTGTAAATCAGCCCGTACATTTCGGCTGGCAAAAATCGTGTAATATACGTTAGGTGTAACCTTTCTGTTAACCGTAGTTTGGTACAGTTAACAAGCAAAAAAAAGAAATTTTTTTTCATCGCCCCATGTCTCGGTTCTCGATGAATGGGGAGCATTAGTTTAAATGGACGAAATGTTGGAAATCGCTTCTGCTGCGATGTTACCAAGTGTCATCCGGTTATTTTGCTAATGCTATAATTACGCATCATTGCTCTAACTAATATAACTAATACGATCCAACGTTCAACACGCTACAGCTCGAAATCTTGCCTTTACTCGATAGCCCGAAGTTTCACCTCTCAAGTGCCCAACTCTGAGCTGTGTGTGGCATCGATGATCCCTACTCTCGACGATCTACAGCCCATCTAGCGTCGAGCTGTGGTATTGGCCAGGTGCAAGTGATGGGAGGGGATAGATGAGTAAGATGAGTCAACACCAGCGTGTGTAGTGGTGAAAATAGGAAACCTGGGGTACCAAATTACTGTCATTTTTGCTTAATGAAGAAAAGAATAACAGCATTTCGTCAAATTTACAGATGTTATCATCACGTATGCATGAATAGTATCAACATTATGAAATTGCAGTTGCACAAATGTAAAAAATGAACTATGTGGTGCCAAGAACGGTTGTAAAATGTTTGAATGTAACAATACATTAAATAAAGCCTCGTTAGTTTTCGATCCAGAGCACACACTTAGAAGCAGACGGCTAAAAGAATAGTATATTGCGTACGAGTTTGCGAAGATTTCAATTTACGAACCGAGAGGTTTACGGCACGAGCCGAATGCGAGGGCCGTAACGAGGTTCCGAACGAGTTTCGTGTACTATTTTTCCGCCTGAGAACCGAAAATTAAGTGGCGAAGGTGCTATTTTGAAGTTAGAAGGTGGAAAAGATAGTTACGTGAAATAAGACATAATCATTGTGATTTCTATTGTTAAAACGTGTGTGTACGTATATGTGAGGGTCTCTTCGCAGTTGAAGAGGCCTCGTGTTCAATAAGGGATTTTTCGTTAACTCAATAATAATAAGCGAACTGAATTACTTGAATTTTCTCAAATGTACTAAAATATCTACATTAAATATAATAAAGGACAGGATGGATCTGGTCGGGTAAATACTAAATAAGTGGACAGAATTGTGGGAAAAAGCTGAGAAGCATAAGAAACCCAATTTATTAGAAAAAAAGGCGGACAAATTAAATAAACTGTAATGTAAGTAAAACAAAATAATGGAGGTGTGAGCAGCGTGTGTATGCGTGTGTAGAAAGATCAGAAAGACGGTCAGTAGAAGTAGAGTACGAATGTGTCGGCACGTGGTGCTGAGTCTGAGAGACCGGGAAGACGAAGACGTCGATTCCACGTGTCACTCGAGCTGGTGGACGTCCAAGGAGGTAGGTAAGAGTGGAGAGAAGCTCTCACACTCTACGGACCGGCTGGCCAAGCGCGGTCGCACAATTAAGGGCAACGATGATGACGTGCCCGGTCGGTTGTAATCGCGGCGAAGTGAAGTCGCCGGACACACGTGTGTGGCTTAATCCGCGGCACGTGGCGAGCCCGTGCTCGCGAGCAATTTGCGCGTGCTCCGCGTACACGACAAAACTATTATTCGCGATCAAAAAGTGTTGTTCACGGATTGAATATTTAACATTAACCCAACGGAATCGATGGTACAAAACAAGTAAGGTACTGATCTCACCAAGTGGCATCGGCAGAGGACTGTCGTAAGCGAGGAGCGAGAACAGAGTGAACGAATGCGCGCGGCACTTTCCTGAAGATTCGGTAGCTCTCCCGCATTATCCTTTTCTCTCTCCCTCCGGTCCGAAAGCACACCAATTAGCAAACGATGTGTAATAGACACGTCCGTGCATGTGTGCAGGATCTTTCCGATGTGAGCCGAGCGGAGTGTACACGATCGAGAGAGACTAGGGTATACCTATATCGGTTCGAGACGGAACAGTGTGATTTCTATTATTAAAACGTTTATGAAATATGGGTGTAAGAAAGTGCTTTGTTGCTCAGTATAACAGAAGCGCAAAGACAGATGGAGTAAAATTACATAAATTTTGATGATGATCTAACTGTAAATAAAGGTAATTTTCATGTGCATTGCAACTTAGACAATTTTCAAAATAATCTGAATAAAATGCATGTACATGCAGGTTAACTTTGTACGGAGCTGTAGTTACCGAGGTCTGCCTTATTACGACGGCACTTGTCAAATTGCTAACTCCATCACTTTGAAATTCTGTAACATCGCACACATGACTACTCTTAACCAACTGTTTACCTCTTTTTAAAGCTTTAGAGATAAAACAAATCGAGCGTGTGATATTCCTAAAGCCTGTTTTTATGATTACATCCATTATCAGATGAATAAATATACTAATTTTTTCCTAATTAATTGATTATTACTAAAAGTGTGCATCGGTGTATGCTGTTGACGTATAATGTGGGTACCCGCGGTTGCATGATTTTGACACCAAAAGTGGCGCTTCATGACATGCACCTGGCCAAAATACAATTTCGAGGTGAGCGCTGCAAATGTTTGACCACTTGCGTGCTGCTCTCAATCTTGCCTGTTTCAATTAATAAGTGGCATGATGCTTATGCCGTAACTCGAATTGTTTTGCTATCACGGGATCGATTCCAACTTTCTGCAGATTTTTTTTTTTTTTAATGCAGTTCATCGTTTTGTTTAAACAAACGTTATTTTATATTTATTACATGAATTTAACATATTATCGCATGAAGACTTATTTTATGGTTTCATTTTGCGAACGACGTAAAATTCAGTTAATTTTTCCCCCTTTTTAATAAACACTATTTGAATTTTATATTATGATGTATGTAGAATAAAAATAAATCAGTGTACCTATTATCTAATTGACTTATATATAGTTAGAGCAATGATGCGTAATTATAGCATAAGCAAAATAACCGGATGACACTTTGTAACATTGCAGTAAAAGCGATTTCTAACCTTTCGTCCGTTTACAGTAATGCTCTCCATTTATCGAGAACCGAGATATGGGGCGATGAAAAAAAATTTTTTTTTTGCTTGTTGACCGAACCAAACTACGGTTAACAGAAAGGTTACACCTGACGTATATTACACAATTTTTTCCCTGCCAAAACGTACCGATTGATTTAAAACAGGGAATTACTTTTTACAATTAAAAAATAATTGGGATATTAAAAAAATTTTTTTTTAAAATAATTCCGTATTGTAAATCAGCCCGTACATTTCGGCTGGCAAAAATCGTGTAATATACGTTAGGTGTAACCTTTCTGTTAACCGTAGTTTGGTACAGTTAACAAGCAAAAAAAAGAAATTTTTTTTCATCGCCCCATGTCTCGGTTCTCGATGAATGGGGAGCATTAGTTTAAATGGACGAAATGTTGGAAATCGCTTCTGCTGCGATGTTACCAAGTGTCATCCGGTTATTTTGCTAATGCTATAATTACGCATCATTGCTCTAACTAATATAACTAATACGATCCAACGTTCAACACGCTACAGCTCGAAATCTTGCCTTTACTCGATAGCCCGAAGTTTCACCTCTCAAGTGCCCAACTCTGAGCTGTGTGTGGCATCGATGATCCCTACTCTCGACGATCTACAGCCCATCTAGCGTCGAGCTGTGGTATTGGCCAGGTGCAAGTGATGGGAGGGGATAGATGAGTAAGATGAGTCAACACCAGCGTGTGTAGTGGTGAAAATAGGAAACCTGGGGTACCAAATTACTGTCATTTTTGCTTAATGAAGAAAAGAATAACAGCATTTCGTCAAATTTACAGATGTTATCATCACGTATGCATGAATAGTATCAACATTATGAAATTGCAGTTGCACAAATGTAAAAAATGAACTATGTGGTGCCAAGAACGGTTGTAAAATGTTTGAATGTAACAATACATTAAATAAAGCCTCGTTAGTTTTCGATCCAGAGCACACACTTAGAAGCAGACGGCTAAAAGAATAGTATATTGCGTACGAGTTTGCGAAGATTTCAATTTACGAACCGAGAGGTTTACGGCACGAGCCGAATGCGAGGGCCGTAACGAGGTTCCGAACGAGTTTCGTGTACTATTTTTCCGCCTGAGAACCGAAAATTAAGTGGCGAAGGTGCTATTTTGAAGTTAGAAGGTGGAAAAGATAGTTACGTGAAATAAGACATAATCATTGTGATTTCTATTGTTAAAACGTGTGTGTACGTATATGTGAGGGTCTCTTCGCAGTTGAAGAGGCCTCGTGTTCAATAAGGGATTTTTCGTTAACTCAATAATAATAAGCGAACTGAATTACTTGAATTTTCTCAAATGTACTAAAATATCTACATTAAATATAATAAAGGACAGGATGGATCTGGTCGAGTAAATACTAAATAAGTAGACGGAATTGTAGGAAAAAGCTGAGAAGCATAAAAAACCCAATTTATTAGAAAAAAGGCGGACAAATTAAATAAACTGTAATGTAAGTAAAACGAAATAATGGAGGTGTGAGCAGCGTGTGTATGCGTGTGTAGAAATATCAGAAAGACGGTCAGTAGAAGTAGAGTACGAATGTGTCGGCACGTGGTGCTGAGTCTGAGAGACCGGGAAGACGAAGACGTCGATTCCACGTGTCACTCGAGCTGGTGGACGTCCAAGGAGGTAGGTAAGAGTGGAGAGAAGCTCTCACACTCTACGGACCGGCTGGCCAAGCGCGGTCGCACAATTAAGGGCGACGATGATGACGTGCCCGGTCGGTTGTAATCGCGGCGAAGTGAAGTCGCCGGACACACGTGTGTGGCGTAACCCGCGGCACGTGGCGAGCCCGTGCTCGCGA
>NW_019379636.1:966859-982818 GCF_000648655.2 Copidosoma floridanum
GTTAGATAATATGAAAGCTACGGCGTGTAAGAGAGAGAAAGGTTGTACTGCTATTTGTCTTTTGTCTCTCTCATCTCGTCTCGCGGTCAGAGCATACAATGCTTCCTCCATGTATATATTCTCTAAGGATAAAACTAAGTTGGAGATCATCTGCGCATGCGCGAGGGCAAACAATTTACAACAAAATGTTTTATTACAATTTTTGCAATAATTTATCTATTAATTATAAAAAACTATTTCGGGGGCAATAGGCGCAATGCACGCGCTATCTTTTAAGCCTTCACTTATTTTTGTAGGACTTACTACTCAAGCAAATCATACAATTGAAATTTAGGGGCAGCCCCCAAGTAATTGTTATTTATAATTAAAAAATAAGGCACCGCGCAAAAAAGTTGAGTTCGCTAATTTGTTGTATTTCTTACACGCAATCTAATGGTGTAATTTATTTTGGTATTTATAAACTCTGGCGGCCAAATTTATACAGCTGACTATTTCCACGAGAATTCACTCCTCTTCTCGTAGGCGCACGCGCGCACGCTGTCTGCTCATCAGACTCTGCTGTCCGATACAAGTGGTAAGGGTGAAATTCACAATCATCACCAGCAGTTACATATGTGAGACGTGACACTGCTGGTGGTGATTGCAGATTACACCCATAGGAGCTATTCACATAGACATTTTTTCATAGAGATATTAGAATAGAGTGCGCAAGATATACTGCTGCCAGTAAGTTAGACAGTCAGACGGTGCGAAAGAGACAGATGCGAGAATCTCTCTCCGTCTCTTTCTAGCCGATCGCTGTGATTGGCTCTACTCCCTTCAAGCGCTGAATGGCTAGAAAACACAGGTGACGGGAACCAATCACAGCGATCGGCTAGAGAGAGACGGAGGGAAATTCTCGCATCTGTCTCTCTCGCACCATATGACGCAGTTTTCAGGCATTAGCGCACTCTATTCTAATATCTCTATGCATTTTTTGTTTATTTTATTGTTAACGTTCATATTGAAAATGGGGTTCCACTGTTCCGCTGAACTCAAATTAAGTGAACAGACTGAACAGACCTATACTGTGTTCTCTGTCATTCAACATAGTTGCGACTATAGCAGGGTTGGGATTTTGTTGCCTGATAGAAAAAGAGATATAGGTCTGTTCAGTCTGGTCACTCAATTTGAGTTTAGCAGAGCAGTGGAACCCCCTTTTTAATATGAACGTTCACAATGAAATAAGCAAAAAAATGTCTATGTCAATAGCTCCTAAGATGTGCGCCCGGTTCGACAGCTGGCCACGGTGGGGCGCTCCGATCAGTGCCAGAAAGGGCAAAAAGTCGTCTCGCATCGTAACATTCGTAACATTGGCGTTAGCAATCTCTCTACTCATCTCTGCTGTAGGTGCTCCGTGATGCATCGAACTTCAGCAACACAACCACTCGTATTCCTGTGGTACAAAATCTACCTCCGTGTAGACATAAAAAATAAACTGCTTGTTCTTATGTACGGCGCTGAAGCACAAGTAGAAAGAGACACAACATCGAACGTTTAAATTTGTCTCTCTTGCACGTTGCCAACGGTGGGGAAGTTGAATCAGCTGGCCTTAGTAGACTTGTGAAGTTGGCGCTCGTAAATATTGAATATTAATATTTTGCACCCATTCAGGGCTTAAACGATTCCTCTTTATTTGCGGATTTATCCTCTACTTAAATTTTTATTTGCAGATCAATAGTTTGCTAGATATTTGCAAAATAAAAAGTCGAAAATGGGCGTGGCGCTGAAGTATAAGAAACTTTGTTTCAAGTGCTAAATTGGGTTTAAATCCAATTCTACCACTACGATTCGATTCCTCCTCATTTGCGGATTACAGAGATATATAAATTAATGTAGTTAAATGTCACAAAGTTTGTAAATAATGAATTTAATTATTGAGTGAGAGAATCTAGTAACTTTTGTCTAGTGACTTATGGTCCAGTGCTCCGTTCCTGTTGTTCGGTACATGTCGTTTCCTCCGTACAGCGGGTTCTACAAAATATTTATCAGAATAGAAAACTTTAGTAGGTATTAATCTATTAATTATTAGTTATACGTTATTCAGCTTTTGGGTTATTACACACACACACATACATTACATACTTCAAACTCAAGGAAAAATTTATTTGTCAATAGGTACAAATTTTTCATCTTAAGAATCTAATATCTGGAATCTATTGTGGCAAACACTGTGGACTGATATTTATTCATTACGCGCGAAATTTTAATATTTGTTGTTATTCAAGAAACAAATAACAACACAACTAAAAAGTAGCAGTACAGCTAATCATTACAAGACAAGCCACAGCTAAGCACACAAGAAATAATTTTGTTTGGACAAGTTTTAGAAAACAGCTCAAGCATTCAAATTTCGCGCGTAAATGATCAATCAGGCGAATTAAAGATCAAGGCTCTCTTCGGAATTTATATCAGTACTGTTACTTATAAGCAATAATTAAATTTTTAATTCCTACGTAATATTGACATTTAAAAATAAAAGTAGACATGTGAATTCAATAAATACAAAAGTAATAGATAATGTATAGCTCATGGCTAATAGTTTATGTGTAAAACAAATAAGTTTATCGCTAGAGATATTAATTTGTAGAATGCCAAAAGGAAGACCAAAACACGGAGAATGGAGAGGGTTTGAAAAAAATCATGATGCAAAAGGGAGAATAGTAGCAGCTCGCTATCACAAGTGCAATGAGACACTCGGGGACTCGGGTAAAGCACTATCATCACATAAGTATGCTTATACTAGCTTATTTATTCTGTTAACTTGTTAATTTAGTTTCTTGTAAATATTAGCATTTTACATTTTATTATATAGCTCCAAAAGAGTATATAAATGATTTGCAGTTTATAAGTCAACTGCTTTTTACATGCCACCTTAAAAAAAATCACGTAATTATCATGTGATTATTTGAACCGATCTGTCACGTGAAAATCACGTGATAATCACATGATCTTGGTAAGTTTTTTTTTTTAGGTCACGTCTTATCCAATTGACAGTTAAAAAAAGGAGTCAAGAAAAATTCAGGTTAGATAATATGAAAGCTACGTCTAACGAAATCCTCAAGTGGCTGTCTAGGAATAGACACCAGAACTGATCTTTTTACACATTTGCTAATCTTGCTGAAATGAAGGCAGATGATCGATCGGCGTTTTTAACTGTTAAGATGAATAATGATGCTTGATCTGTCATTTATTTAAGTACTCACTATGACCTGGGGGTTTTAACATGGTTAATCAACAAAGCTGTAACTTAAAAATTGAAATAGTATTTATGTACATTTACAATATTCCTTTTAAAGAGGGGGTGGAGAATTAATGAATTATGTCAAACTCGATTTTTCAATTTTTTTTTGGTGTTTTTTATTTATAAATGTGTGACACATTTTTACACAACGATTTCAGCACGCGTATTTTAGCAAGTGTTAATTGTAATCTAATTTTTGGCGTAGCTTACTCGACGAAATAGTATTTAATACTTATCGTATGTATGATTCACTACTTAAAAGACACATTATTTTTAGATCTGACTTGCCGATTCGGTATCTATAAAGGTCTAATAAGAACATATTTAAAAAATTCTTCACGTTGTATCGAATCCCCCTTGGCCAAGTAAATAAGATATATAGCTGTGGATTTTAAGGAACCGAGTTCAAGTGTCTGGCGCCTCAGCAAAAATTTTTTTTTTACTTTTCCTGTTTTCATTGTTTTTTCTATCTTTTTTATATAAAAAAACACTGTTAAATTGTTACATATAAATTTTCAAGTAAAAAAAAAAATTTGCAAGAATAAAATGTATTTACTTAACTTAACACATAAAAACGTACGTAAAAACCTACGTAGGTTTTTAGGAAGATATTTATAAGGTCGATTATCGAACGTATACTCAGACGTAAGTTATTGAGGGGGTATTTACGGTACACTAAACTTTAAAAGTTGGTTTCAGTTGATTATTTGTTTATAATATGATTATTTTTGTTGAGTCATACAAATTACTAGTTATTATACCGCAAAAGATTACAAAGTAGTGAAAAAACAATAAGACTGCTGTAAAACCAAATCAATTTTCAAGCGTTAAGTTCTGCATTAATATTAAGATCCTCTCGTATTTGTTTACTTACTATTATTATAAGTAAAAACAACGTCCAATGGTGGTACTGTCTTGTTTTGTATTTATTAAAAAACAAAACGACGTTTCGTTTTTTAATAATTTAATCTATTTTTTTTAATACATAAAAAAAATGACAGTACCACCATTGTACGTTGTTTTTAATTATTTACCAACTGTCATTGGACGTCTTATTTAAATATTGTTATAAGTATTTTAGTACGAGATATACGGGTCGTATATGTGAAAGAAAGATAATAAAATATATGATATATTTTTAATATGAAAGCATATTTGGGAGTGGAACTACGAATGTTTTTTTATTATATATTTAAAAAAGTGCAAATTTTACTAATATTACTTACTGGTACGATTATTGGTCCATAATATACTTAATAATCTCTCGAAAAACGTGACAATGAATGTTGTGTTTTACCTTAATTACTCGACAAATCATTCTTTCATGGTTGTTAGCAAAATCCACCACAAAAGTCATTATGTAAACAAATCTGCCATCAATCAATTCAGCAAAATTATTACAAGATCGCTTGTTAATTTTTTTAGACGTTGAAAACAAGCAGCCGGTATATATCATTTTTGAAAATATTTTTTACCCATTTGAAATATCTAATACATTTTATGTAACAAATCATTGAGATTCTCTCCACGCCCAAAATGTGCATTGTCACCTATACTTTATGATTTTTTTGTGTACGTATAGAAATATTTTCACAAAATCTGACAGTTTTTTCAGAACAATCGGGGTACACCTTTTTTTTAAGTTTCTCTACGTACAGCTCTATATTTATACGTTGCACTATTTGCGATATTACTCCTTTGGCTGAGTGTATAGCATTTAACAAGTTATGATTTGCTCCTTCAAAAGGAAACGTGGAATGCGCCCACAAAGGGCCCCAGTCATATATGCTTTTGGCTATGTGCAGCAACTGATGCACATTATAAGTCATACAATTTAATGGAAATTTATCTTCCGTTTCCGACACAAACGTGAATTACAATTCGTTAACGCGATTCAATTCTGTCAATGTGATGCGTGACTGCAAGCAAATATGAAGAGATTCGACAAAAAGAAGCCAATGTTTCACAATCTCTGTATTTAAAAAGACCTCAAAAATTACTGGACTGTAGTAGAAGGCCCAGCTTTCCCACTCTTTTGCTTTCCACTTCGCGCAATCCGATAACGGCCTTGTTAGACGTCCAATATGATGTGGAGCTTTTATATCACGTAATAAGTCATCGACTGTTTTAATGTCCTGTTTACTTAATCAGTTAAAATGCACTCTGTGCATCGTAAAGTGAAAAGTCTCTAGATCTACTAAATTTTATAATTGATACATTTTCTGAGCAGTATACTTAGTCAAAGCTTAAGCAAATAATTAGTTGTTGAAGTTCACACTCGATCAGTCACTTACGTGCGAAAAGGACGTCATGGAGACGTCACTAAAGACTTCACTAAAAACGTGGCCAAAGACGTTTCTAATGACGTCTTGGAACACGTGAGAAAATAATTTTTTTCTAAGATGAGCTTTAACACGAAAATATCTCCAACATTAGATGTTACCATTCGTATGGCAACAACAAAACTGTGGGCTTGAAGAACCGTAGCTGAAAATTATGAAAAATAGGATAGTTTAGTTTTAACTTAAATTTTAGATAAAATTCTTAAAGCCCCCTGTTTTGGTGTTGCCATACGGATTACAACTCCAAATTTTGTCGATATGTTCATGTAAAAGCCCAAGTTAGAAAAACGAAATTGTTTACGTGTTTCAACACGTCATTAGAGACGTATTTAGTGATGTCTTTAGAGACGTCTTTGGTGGCGTCTCTATGACGTCACAAACTACGTCTTTGGAGACGTTACAAATCACGTCATTACTCGGAATTGCGCAGTGATCGGTGAGACAACTCGGTACCTCGATACCTTCTTGATACTTTTATACTAATATCGACACTTCTTAAGGACGTTCGGTAGTGTTAGCGGGGGGAAACATTTGCGCGGTGAGGGGAAACCAGCGATGAATGAAGATTTGGCAACGTCGTACGGGTCTTAAATGTGTGAGTGTTCATGTACACGCATCAGGTGTCTCTGCACACTCTACACTGTCTGCTCGTCTGCTGCGTGCTGCGTCGGTTACGACAGCGTTCGTGTATCAATGTTTTTGTGATAAAGCTGTAAGTATTTGTTACTGATTTATTATAAAAGTGTAGTTGAATGTAATTATGATAGCACATAAATGNACCGACTGTGCGATGTTAACATAAATCTATAAAAAAAGTTATAAAATAATATTTGACACGTTTTATTGTAAATGAAATTGATTGTAACTAAGCCTTTATTCTGTTATGACAATAATTACAATTTTTTCTTTATTTTACTAAATTATTCTGAGATGTTATAATTTAAACATAATTTAAACTTAGCGCGATTCTGCCAGTCTGCAGACTGCCAGACTCCATGTAATCTCACCCTAAGACTGTAAGACGCCCATGTACAGGCACCCTTACTTGTGATGTCATACCGAGATGGCGCGCTCACTGTTTTTTTTTTCAAATTTGCTTGGAATGTGTAATCAGAGCTAAAAAATTATTTAATGTGTCCCCGCTAATAAAACTGCTTATAAGTACCTTAGTTTCTTACAAGCTTACAAATGGACAGTGAAGTTTTTGCATATTAACTGTATAAATAGACAAAAAGAACAAATAAAGTTATTGCAGATAAACAGGTTGATCGAAAAAACTGATATCCTAAATGTTTGTAGTGGTTCAATAGACCGTATTTTGAATTATGATAATATTTGATGCTTAATGATGTAGAATAACAATGGGTCAAATGGAATATATTACTAATTTTCATTCTAAAGTAGAAACATGGTAACACCCAGCTATTGAGTATACCTATATACATTGTGTCTGCTCTTACAACTTGTCACAGCACGATTTATGTAGGTATACTCAATAACTGGATGTTACCATATTTTTACTTCCACATGAGAATTAAGTAATATGTTTTGTTTGGCCCACTCTATTCTACATTATTAAACATCGAATATTACATTAATTTAAAATACAGTGTATTGAACCACTACAAGCATGTAGATTATAAGTTTTTCCGATCAATCTATTTGCTCGCAAAAAGTTCGTTCATTGTTTTGAATTATTCATTAGTAAATATGGAAAATATGTATTGCCCATTCAATAGCTTATAAAAAATTGAAGCTTCTAAAAGTCTTTTTGTGTTCGCGCCCTCTTACAATTAAGTCACAAAAAAAAATACCTTATGTATTATGTAATTTACATATCGTAAGTGCAATCAGCCTGAATTATGAAAATTAACATAAGCTCTTTGTGATTAGAAAATGTTCAATTTTAGAAAATTGGGATCGAAAACAAAAATAATAAGTATTATCCAAGTCAAAAGCAAAAAAAAAAACGTTTTAAAAGTAAAATTTGTTCAGCCCCAGTAGAAATTTGAAAACGTAACAAAATGTTAGAAAAAGTGAAAATGTGTAATAATATACTGTAACCCGCAAGAAAATGTGAGAAAATGTAAGGAACTGTAACAGTCTCATGGATTTCGGACGTTTCTTGATTTAAAACTAATTCTAACTAAAATTTTGTATACTCCCATCTTTCACAAAATTATGTTTTCAGATCCAGTTTTGCATGGTGGTGATAGTGCCCCGAATAGAAACTTATTTAATGTAGTTCTCCGTCTAAATGTACTTGTATGAAAAAAAAAAATTAAATTAATTCGATTTTTTAACTCATTTAAGATTGCTGTAACTTTTTTTCTAAATATCTTAGATCAATCCTACATACAGCAACTAAAAGTCAGAAGTTCAGTTTACAAAATAAAATTGATTCATATAATTTGAGAGCGCTTTGTTTGTACTGTATATACTATTACAGGTAATAAAATCCGAAGTCTTATCAGGCAGAAATAGAATCACGTTGCGTAAAGCAAAAAAGGAACTAACTACTCGGCATTTCGTCGAATCTGATGATGAAGTTGATAAAGAAAATAGTACCCATTATGAGAAGAAAAACGATGAAAAAGTCCCACAGTTGCTGTTAACGCGATTGAATGAGACATCAACTGGTTTGTTGTTATTTACTTATTGTTCATTGCCATATACTTATAGTAAAAAATTTTTTCAAATTAACTTTTCACTCATACAAATACTATCTCCTACTAATTAGTTTTTTTTTTTTAACGACTGTCTATTCCAATCATCTTTATACTTTCTCATAATTTTTAATCAAGACTAAAGTTTTGCATGCACTAGTGCACCCATCATTCTTTCTACACCTGTTTTATAACCGATCTACAATCATTTTGAATGAATGATATCGTTAGAAACGCATACTTCCTATAAGTAATCTATTGGAATATTAATTTATCAAACGTTAAAAAAATGCAGATAACAGAAAAGTCTCTTACAAAGCCCCTGCAATAGAAAAGTTGGAAAATGGATTATTTGTTACGCCAAGAGCCTCTACATCCGTCATTGCTGCAAAGAAAAATTGATTTTTTGCATCTCAAAAAGAGAAAAATTACGTTTTACAGTCCAAACGATCAAGATTTGAGAGCCACGATTAGTAATTACATGTACCCCTTTGAGTGAAATTGGTAGTCCACTGCATGGTTTTACAGAAATCAATGGAAAAAATTATTTCAATGATGGAAAAGGTACGCTAAAAAAGTTCTGCAATTTCAAAATGTATTGTATAAATTTTAACACTTATAGATTTAAACACTCAATAAAGTATTTTCAGGGAGCCTGTACATGGGTGTCTGAATGTCTTAAGACTGTAAGCCAAACCTATGGCGGGTGATTCAATTCGAACTGACGTTAACTGAATATTGATATAAATTGTTTTAAACAAGATAATAGGCGTCCTGTTCGTAACAAAACTATGTTACGTGATTGCATTATAATATTGGAAAGATATTTAGCCACCAAAACTTAAAAAAATTTTGCTAACGCTGAGTCGTTAAATAGAGAGGTTATGTTGACAAAATTATTGTATTAACATGTATTGTAGAAATTTTTCATTGGATGCCTTAAAGACGTTCTAACCTTATAATGTAATCACGTTACATAGTTTTATCATGAATAAAGTGTCTATTTCCTTGTTTAAATCATTTTATATCGGTATTCAGTTAACATCAGTTTGAATTAAATCAACCGCCACAGGTGTGGCTTACAGGCTTAATGGTGAGATTACATGGAGTCTGGCAGTCTGCAGACTGGCAGAATCGCGCTAAGTTTAAAATATGTTTCAATATTAATATTTAAAACCTGTTACGTAAGCAAAGAAATAATTATCGTAATACATTTGCATTTCTGTATGAACTAATATTTATGAAAAAAAAGGCGACGAAAAACGTTTTGTCACAGTTACATATTGTTATACATACCAGGTTACATCAGTGACCCTACTGACCGACTGTGCGATGTTAACATAAATCTATAAAAAAAGTTATAAAATAATATTTGACACGTTTTATTGTAAATGAAATTGATTGTAATTAAGCCTTTATTCTGTTATGACAATAATTACAATTTTTTCTTTATTTTACTAAATTATTCTGAGATGTTATAATTTAAACATAATTTAAACTTAGCGCGATTCTGCCAGTCTGCAGACTGCCAGACTCCATGTAATCTCACCCTAAGACTGTAAGACGCCCATGTACAGGCACCCTTACTTGTGATGTCATACCGAGATGGCGCGCTCACTGTTTTTTTTTTCAAATTTGCTTGGAATGTGTAATCAGAGCTAAAAAATTATTTAATGTGTCCCCGCTAATAAAACTGCTTATAAGTACCTTAGTTTCTTACAAGCTTACAAATGGACAGTGAAGTTTTTGCATATTAACTGTATAAATAGACAAAAAGAACAAATAAAGTTATTGCAGATAAACAGGTTGATCGAAAAAACTGATATCCTAAATGTTTGTAGTGGTTCAATAGACCGTATTTTGAATTATGATAATATTTGATGCTTAATGATGTAGAATAACAATGGGTCAAATGGAATATATTACTAATTTTCATTCTAAAGTAGAAACATGGTAACACCCAGCTATTGAGTATACCTATATACATTGTGTCTGCTCTTACAACTTGTCACAGCACGATTTATGTAGGTATACTCAATAACTGGATGTTACCATATTTTTACTTCCACATGAGAATTAAGTAATATGTTTTGTTTGGCCCACTCTATTCTACATTATTAAACATCGAATATTACATTAATTTAAAATACAGTGTATTGAACCACTACAAGCATGTAGATTATAAGTTTTTCCGATCAATCTATTTGCTCGCAAAAAGTTCGTTCATTGTTTTGAATTATTCATTAGTAAATATGGAAAATATGTATTGCCCATTCAATAGCTTATAAAAAATTGAAGCTTCTAAAAGTCTTTTTGTGTTCGCGCCCTCTTACAATTAAGTCACAAAAAAAAATACCTTATGTATTATGTAATTTACATATCGTAAGTGCAATCAGCCTGAATTATGAAAATTAACATAAGCTCTTTGTGATTAGAAAATGTTCAATTTTAGAAAATTGGGATCGAAAACAAAAATAATAAGTATTATCCAAGTCAAAAGCAAAAAAAAAAACGTTTTAAAAGTAAAATTTGTTCAGCCCCAGTAGAAATTTGAAAACGTAACAAAATGTTAGAAAAAGTGAAAATGTGTAATAATATACTGTAACCCGCAAGAAAATGTGAGAAAATGTAAGGAACTGTAACAGTCTCATGGATTTCGGACGTTTCTTACACTTTATTATGTTGGGTTACGTTTTTTTACATTTTCTTACGTTTTAATATGATTTACCACATGCTGTTACACTTATACTTTTTCATAATAGTTACTCAAGTTTTTTTCATTTAAGGCCAATTTTATTCGAAAATGTAAGGAAATGTGTCTAAAAGTTATCAATGATAATAAAATATAAAAAAACATAATAAACTGCAAAAAACTGTAAGCTGTTATAAAACATTACAGATGACAACACTTTCTTACAGTTTATTAGAGTTTACTACAGTTGCTTTTTCACGAGATTCAAGTGTCTTTTTAGAATTATAATAAAATGTAACGAATCGTAAGACAATGTGTTGGGTTGTAGTTGACTATAATCAAACGTAACAAAACGTAACAAACTGTAACTGTGGTCCGAAATCCAATCAAACTGTACATTACATCACAGAAAGTTACGGTTTGCTACGTTTTTTCACACTAACTTTTTCCGTTGGGGAGGCGATAATCCTGCATAAGGATCAGTCATTTATGCAAAAAAACATTTTTTATTGTTTTATCAAGCCAATACTAAAAAGCCAAAATAAAATAAAATAAAGTAGTTTAAATTTAATGAGACTTAAGTTTTGTGTAGTTTAAAGAATGCTTAACAATGTGTGCTAGATTCGATCGTGAAATTTTTGAATGGCTGCCTAGTGAAAAATTGATAAGTTGATATTACGATTGTGAGTAAATTTTGCCAAGCCACACGAATCAACACCTGCTTTATTAGAATTGATAGGTAATAATAATGCTTTGTATCTCCCGAAAATAAATTTTTTTTTTAATAAATAAGCAAAAAATAGTAACAGAATACCACTGACTATTGATATAGACCGTATTTCCGTTTAATTTTTCTTGTAACTTTGATATCAATTTTACGACTAAATGGAAAGAACTACTTCTTTTATCGTTTTTTCGGCCTCTGGTGCCCTGATTATTATGGTTAGCTATTTGGCTTAAATTTGCAATTTTGCGAAACTCACACCTTTTGTCACCCGGTTCCATTCCAGGCTTTGTCAAAACATCAATGTAAATTCACACGAAAGTCAATCTCCTTAAAACATAAGAATGCATAATGTAATACGCATATTAGAAAAGGTAAATCACTTCTATAAGTTTCTTCATACAGTAATATTAACAAATTACATTGCTGGCAACCACGGTTTCTAAGACAACTTTTTTGGGATCAAGTAACTTACGATGTTATTGTAATAACTATAAGTGTTTAACTTATGTAGCGTCATTGAGAAGATGTCGAATACATAATGGTCTCTAGTGCATGCTATTTTTATATGAAATTTTATAATTTTAGTCAGCCACGAAATATAATAACGTAACAGAAAACCGTTAGATGAGGTATCATCAATACAAAATTTGGAGGATGTGTTTGATTCGCTAAAACGTACGGTGTCCTTATCTAAAAAAAGAGAAGGAACAACAGAAAAAGGATCGTACACTGGTGCAAAAAGAGCTTTGTTTCTTGACTCTCCCAAAGAAAGAGGTAACAATTTTGAGAGAAGTAGACCTAAGTAGACATCAGGCCCCAAGAACCTGTAATAAATGAAAACTTGCCGGAAGTTCTTAACCCAACTGTAAGAAACGAAGCTCCATCAATGAATGAAACTCACGATGAAAACTTAGAAAATAATAGGAGAAATGCAAATTTTGTTGCTGACGAATCCAACAATAACCATGAAGCCAACGAAGCTAATGACAGCAACAGAATAGGTAAATAATTGTAATACACATACATAAAATTTTTTACAGAGATTTAAAAAATTGACGCGTTTATTTCAGCTCAAGGTAGAAAAACAATCCTACGACACCTTTTTATACTGCAATGCGTTCAATATTACAAAAATGCAAGAGTAGGTTATGCATTAAATGAATACGAAAACAGATACAAAGACATAAAGAATGATAAGAAGAAGGTAATTTATCAAAAATTTTCAGCCATAGGCTGCATGCACGGTCAGTACTGCCCTTGTTTAACCACGAAATGCTATGCTAATGTTTATGGGAGAAAATAAGAAGGAGCGGTGGCCACCGTTAAAAGTGTGGTAAAATCCATAATAATACATGTTAAGTCAGAGTGGTGCTATTCTCTACGTGCATTCAGCCTATAGTTTGCGTATATTAATGTTACATTCGCTCAAACATTAGAAAAAAATAAAAAATTTCATATGTATCTTAGAGAACACGTAGCTATTGACAAACTTAACTGGAATTTGTTAACGATTGCTAACAGTCCCTCCATGTTAGTACGAAAACTGGCTTGCGTATTGTGGACCGAAAAATAGTTGGCTAACATGGCTCTTGCTGCAGGCAAAGTAACTACGAGAATTCAGGGTCGTTCACCTATTAAATTGATTGAAAATTCAAAACTTCGACTTCTCATAAGTGAGTATGTATTGTGCTCGTCATATTAGGCACGCCTCGTGCGATCTAATGATTCTTGCAATTGCATTTTAATCATATGCGAATGTTATAATAATAGTTATATTTGTCATTTTTCTAACTAAGTTAGTCATAATCATTAATAAAAAAACTCTTAAGGAGTAAATTTATGATAATAAATCAATATAATGAGAAGAGGGGTGGGAAAATAAGTTCCACACTCACCTCAACAAAGTTTCACGTACCACTATTATATTTATTACGTAATTCCGGTTGAAATCCAATTTTTCGATAACAACATTTGTTTATAAATGTGTTTATTCGTATAATTAAGAATGTGGCATTAATAAGAAATTTATTGCTTAAATTAAATATTCAGTGATGTGTATTACAGTCAGTGTAACAAAAAATTTATCGCAGGATTTTACCTTTTTCAGGTCTATACTATGACTTCTTACAACAACGGAAGAACCTTACAAAAGAAAGGAAAGTGAAGCTATTGCTGTCTGTAATAGACGTTTTGCGATACGAAATCCGAGATTTACGAAAATTAGAGAAAAATAAACATCCAGTTGTAAATGCTAGTAGAAATAAGTTTTACAACATGAAGTCATAATTTTTTTTCCTAGATCCCACAGTTATTTACTTGTGAAAGTTTTGCAGTAATGTGAAGTACATTATCGGTTTTTTTGTTCGTTACGATAACTGTAGAAGCTATGCATATGATAATGTAAGTTATAAATCAACAAAAAAAGTTTATATCATAGCACATTAGCAAACTTCAATGATTAATAGACTTAAATGGAAACCTTCGAATTTCTTTTTGAAAGTCAAAAATATTTTTTTATGTATTTCTATTTTTTTAAATATGTTCTTAGTACACCTTTATATAGATGCCGAATCGGTAAGTCAAATTTAAAAATAATGTATGTCTTTTAACTAGTCAATCGTACATGAGATAAGTATTAAATACTAGTACGTCGAGTAAGCTACGCCAAAAATTAGATTACAATTAACACTTGCTAAAATACGCGTGCTGAAATCGTTGTGTAAAAATGTGTCACACATTTATAAATAAAAAACACCAAAAAAAAATTGAAAAATCGAGTTTGACATAATTCATTAATTCTCCACCCCCTCTTTAAAAGCAATATTGTGAATGTACAACATAATTCTGTCCAAAAGTTATGCAGATTCCAGAGTGAATCCAGGACAGAATCACTTGTTATTGGGTGTACATAAATACTATTTCAATGTTTAAGTTACAGCTTTGTCGATAAACCCAGTTGAACCCCCTATGCCATAGTTAGTACTTCAATAAATGAGAGGTTAAATATCACTATTCACCTTCACTGTTAAAAACGCCGATCGATCATCTGCCTTCATTTCAGCAAGATTAGCAAATGTGTAAAAAGATCAGTTCTGGTGTCTATTCCTAGACAGCCGCTTGAGAATTTCGTTAGACGTAGCTTTCATATTATCTAACCTGAATTTTTCTTGACTTCTTTTTAACTGTCAATTGGATAAGACGTGACCTGAAAAAAAAATTTACCAAGATTTAAGTTATCAACCAGCATTTAATTCAAAATCGCCGAAGCCTCCTTAACTCTGAATTATGAGAAAAAAATTTGTATGCTCTTAATTCAAAAAAGTGCTTTTTAAGAAAAATCGATCATTCTTTGCAATTTGCAAAATCACCAGTGTATCACCCAGGCTCATTCGTACATTATTTCTTCCGTCTTTTTACGGTGCATAAGCTTATAGACAGCGTGTTATTTTTTTTAAATCGTATTATATATATCTACTTAAGACAATTTTTTTCCTCCAAACTTAGAATTGTGCAAAAATTATCGAAATTTTTTGCTAATTATACCACACTGACAGCACGTTTGTACAAGTTTTATGAACAAATCTATTTGGTAATAATAACTGTGGCACATAACCATGTAAGAAATTACCTAGCCATGGTATGATAATCTTTTACGTAAGAGCTTATTAGCGTATTACGTTCTCAGAGATTAAGTACAGAGTATACTCATGCTAAATCCTATCAAAAGGGACAAATAATAACTGAGAGAAAAATTGTTTTATTTTATTCATGTTGTTGGCTTTTGTACTAAGTTTATCGATTAGAGAATACAATAAAAATTTTATTTCTAAAGAAATCTCAAATATCTCTCTTATAAATTATATTTAATGCTTAGTTGAAAAGTATTTGATGGTTTTGTAGGTGAAAATCGCCTCCCAAACTGAAGTTGAGGGTGGCACCGAAAAAGAGAACAATAAGACGTTTTCCTACAAGCAAAGACTTTTATTTGCATCTTTGAGGCAATGTTTTACTTTCGCCGTTTTATTTCATAAAAACAGTTATTCGTTTTGACAGGGATATGAAAAATGGTAATTTTTATATGATGGGTGCAAAGTAAAATGAAGATTCTTTGTATACTTACTTTGTGCCTATAGCAAATAAATTATTTTCCGCCTTCTAACCTCAAAGTTTTTCCACTTAGCTTTGGGTTCTAAGTAAGAAAAAAAAAAAAAAAAAAAAAAAAAAAAAAAAAAAAAAAAAAAAAAAAAAA
>NW_019379636.1:987074-1006226 GCF_000648655.2 Copidosoma floridanum
TTTTTTTTTTTTTTTCTTCTTTTAATCCCCGCTGCCCCACTCGCGCGTGAAAGCCGAGAGATTTAAGTTGTTTGCTAGAATAATCCAAAAACGCGTCGTGACTGTGGCCGATGGGCCTTTCAAATTTCTCCGAGTGCCCGGGTAATGTTCACAAATTAGCGGATAATTTTATTGCCTCCGTAGAAAGGTTCTTTCTTCTTACCCTCTGTGCCGTACACCAACAATCGGCAATGAAACAGCCAACCGCTGTTGCAAAAACCAAAAGTATAACGTTGCTTTTCTCTAATGGACTCATCAAAGTAGTCTCGTGGAACGCCGATTTTTATCTCCAACTCGATTCCAAGAAATCCGATTATCACGTATAAAATATGGAGTTTTGAACGAACCAACGGCCTCGGATGAGTGACAAAAGTTGTTTTGAAAGTGGTGTGGGACAAGGTAAAAAAAAAAAAAAAAAAAACCCCGATCAACGTCAGGAACAACCGGCTTACCCTTTTCGCCAACTTGAATCCTTTGCTAATCGAATCACATTCAAAGTACGCACGCTCTACATCTTGTAAGTGTACATTCACGAGAAGCACCTCGGGAAGAGGAAAAAAGAAAGAAAGAGAGGTGTGGTCACAGCTTCTTTCTCTCTGGCCTCGTTTTTAAGGAGTGCCTGCTCCTTGACTCTTGTATACATATATATTATACGCGCGTACGATCACATGCGCTCAGCGAATCCTTTATCTCGTCCTCGAGCGACTTTCATGTCTATACGGTCGCTCGGTTTATACCACATTCGTACACCATACATATATATACATACACGTACTTGGAGTTAAAAAAGGCACAAGCATACTTTGGCGATGGGAGTGAAAAAAAAAAAATCGTATTCACATATAAATTATCATTCGAGAATGAAAATGATGGTACAACATAACTCCTTTGCCGCAGGTGGTACGCCACACGCGGGCATCAGTTATTCCTGCTTGATGGCAGTTACACCCCGGCTGATTTCATTTTTGCGAATCAGTTGTGCACAATTTTTATCCCTCTATTGATTCCCCCCCTCCCCTCCCCTTCTCTTGCGTAGTGACCGTAAAATATGATATCAGATAATTACCGCGATCGTATTGGATCTTTTGTTTGAAAGACCAACCGATACAGCGTCTATGGAAGAGAAAAGCGTAGGTATACAAAAAATAGGGACAGCTCCCGATGTTTGCCCATATACTGTGTTACATATATATACATAAGTGTAAGAAGGCGTAGTGTGAATGGATAAGTGTCCGAGACTCGAGAAACTAGTTTTCGTTCATCTCGTATTGGCTATAGTCATTTGTCATCGCCCTTGTGCATGTGTAATGAATATATATATATATATATATATATATATATACGTATTGTATTGTATTACAAGAAAAAGATAACACAGAAGCAATGCAACATAGATTTTACGATTAATTATCTTTTGAAAAGGCATGACCTACGATTGCAACTTATACTTTTTTTAAGTTACTATTTACTAAAAAACTTAATTATCTTTTTAGGTATCAAGCGGATTGTTTTAAAATACCAGACGTACTTATGTGACACAAAAAAGATAAAGATAAAGAGTATCAAAATTTAAAAAAGGAACTTTTTACGTCATACTATAGTAAACTTCACATGTACATTATAAACAGTTACAATATATAAACTCATATACTTGACACTGTATTAATCATGTGAGCAGGTATAAAAATAAATCGTATAATATTTGTTGACAACATTAAAAATGACCATATTAAATAACGAAGTGGTAACCCTACTTCAAACTAAAGCACTTTTATTGGTCATCTAAATGCTACTATCAGGATATTAGCCCTGAAACCGGGGGCTCAATTTTTTTTTTAACAATGAAGAAAATATTATTTTCCCCAAATTACGGACAAAAAACTTTTAAATTCAAAAACTATTGCAACCCTCCTGTTTTGGTGTTACCATCCTTAGTACGGGTGCTAGGGGAGGGGGGGTTTATATGCAAATTTGGATCCCCTAGGTAACTTGACGTCATTTTATGTTTTTTGGGGTGCTGAATCCGAATTTTAAAGTTACCAGTCCCGATTCCTAGTCAATTTTGAGATATAACCTATTTTTGGTCGAAAGTTAGGTTTTTCTTCGAAATTCTGCTGTCCACGTCATTCTACTTTGAAATTTGAATGTATTTGAATATCAATAAAATGTATTTGATGAATTTAAAGATTATCAGTCTAAAATTTAATTACATTGGAGGTTATGACAAATTTTTTGATTTTTTAAAATTCGTTAATCTCTCGAATAATAAGCCTTGTGTGTGAGATAGTCTCATTTGATGATTTGTCTGTTAAATCAAAAATTTGATGTTATTAGGCCTAATGAAAAATGTTTAATTTCAACTACAAATTTTAAGCCAAAAATTATTTTGATAGGACAAAAAAAAATTACCATCTACATTAATTAAAATTTATAATTGAGTGGTAATACGTTTTAGACTACGGTAAATCTAACATCAATGATTGATGGTCACGTGACTAAAGTGTNAATAAATGATAACAAAGGGCCGTTACATGTTTAAGATTTCTTGTTGTTATTGGTTACAAATCATAAAATTACCGTCTATACTAGTATGCAAACTTTGTATTATTAAAAAACTGTGTAAAGGTACATACGTTTCATTTTAAAAGACAAATTTTATACGTAATTATCTTAAATATAGTGTGGTATGATTCTAAATTTAATATGTATTAAATTAAGAAAACACACAATGTTTCTACAAAACTATCTTAAAATTAATTTGTTAGACTACTACATTAAACAAATCATTTGGATTATCTGGTGTTTATACAGATGCGGAAATATGTACACTACACATGTAAAAATACATTCATAAATTTTTACTACAAAAGGTTGGAATATTTCTCATGATAATATTAAAAGTACATCATTTATACAGCTACGCAGGTAACGAAAAAAGTTAGTCTTATACGTTGAAATGTTAAAAAGCAGTACAAATATTCGAATTAAAAATCTAATAATAATGCTGTTTAACTGTTACATAAAGAAGTGTCGTTGTATATATACTATAGTGTAGTCACCTCGTATGAGGTCTTTACACTTACTTTATTATTCAGTTGGTATTTTACATCGACACACTCGTTGCACATTTATAACAATATGTTAATGCAGTAGTTTTTTTAATACATTACAGCAGTAACAATTGTATTATCTTCGCAGTGTGAACATTGATACACAGTAAACCACGTAGTTGCAATTAATATCACTCGCATCGCACGCTTAATCATACTATCACCTTTTTGTGGTACGGTTGGGTATAAACGGTGTTTTTTGTCTCCTTTATTTTGAAATCACGGATTATCATTCCGAGCCAGAGTGCACAGGAAAAACTGAGTGACCTGACTGGGATTCGAACCCACGACTTCTCGAGCTGCGTTGTTTCAGCGGCTAGCACGCTATCCAACTGAGCCAATGACGAGCTCATGAACTGTATGTTATATCAGTACATAAGTATAAATTATTACATATAATACTTAGCGTAAATGTTATTGTCTTGATGACATACTCTTCATTCAAAGTATTATAAACCAAAGTAGACACATTACAGTGTTTAATATGTGTATGATACGCGATTGGTCACAATGTATTCCTTTTAATTTGTTAATACAATAAAATATTTTGTAAGATTGTTGATTTACGTATTATATTTCCATAAAATACAATATCTACTCAAAACACAGTTACGAAAGTTAAACATCTTTTCCATTAGTATTACACAACAAAGTAAGATAATAATATTGTATTATCGTAACATTATTGTTAATCAACCATTCTTTATATATAACCAAATATTTTGACAAACACTTTAAACTATAAGATCTGCAATTGCCTCAGGGAATAAGAAGTGGAAGGTGTAGCAAAAAAAAAATAATGCTACATTTAATACGGTAACATCTAAAAGTTTCTTTTTCTCGTATCCCCGCTAAAAGTATGGCTTTTTGCCCTGTTCTCAGGAAGCAAAGTGTAATACTCCTCTCAGATAAAAAATCACATGTACTGATTATAGGAAAAGTAATTTGCTATCCTTTGCGTGATTACCTCCTACGCATTCGGCTCGGGAATCAATTTCCTTGTAGCCAAAATGCTTTTTCTAATAAGCATTAAGTGCAAATTTTATCTGAGAGATTATATTGCATTTTTCTTTCTATAATCCCAGAAAAACGTCGTATTTCCTGCAAAGGAAGAGAAAAAATCGTGTATACGGGCTTTGGGAAGAAAGTACGGCATCATCTCACGGGTGTTTGCCAACTCGCATCTGGGAGGGAATACCGTATTTCTTTCCCTTAGTACGTAACATACACTGAGAAAAGTGGTGTTAGAAAAAGTGTTAACAACTACACTGAGGAAGAAGTGGGAGAGCAGAACTCTTTCGAAGAAGCTCTGCTTTACCAAACAGTAGGGCTACTTATCTCCGCTCGAGTGGGACAGCTGCTGTCCCACAGCAAGAGACTTGAGCCCCCCTTGCGGTGCATATACACAATCTCACTTGGCGAGACTGCAACTGTCTCCTATGTGGCTATTCCACTGACGGTGCGATTTTGTCCACCCAGTGGGATGCCACAGCTCCCACTTATGCAGGATACAAGCGATCCTTCGAGTGTGGAATACCTGTTGTACCGTAAGTGGCGCTACATACGCCCTACGTTACAACTATGAGAGCATAACCTCACCACCGCTGGTACATCACCGCTCCCACTTCTTTCTCAGTGTATAATAAAAATTACTATTTTATAGGAAATATTTTATAGGAAAGCTGATATATACTTGCTATANTACGGTAAATCTAACATCAATGATTGATGGTCACGTGACTAAAGTGTTTTTATTTCTAGTGATCGGTCGAGGCTAATCCAGAGTGAAGAAATTAAAAAACTAGATTTCACAAAATCAAGTACATGGTCATATTATTTTGTAGATTGTTTGAAAATTTTTTACTCAATTTATTTGATAAGCAATGTTCAATTTTTAGTTAAAAATATTAGAGATTTGAAAAACATTTTAACCTGAAAATTGAGCAAAACCTGGGTCCTGATGCGATTTCTTACTTAAGATTACAAAGAGTAGAAATCATTATTTTGCGCTAGTTTATTGGCAGCATATAAAAAGCAATGCTTGATATTAAAAATGATATTTTGGGTCTAGTAACGTCGAATTTTTGATTTAGTAGACAAAACAATCTTTATATATGTTTATTTACCTTAACTATCTCACACACAAGGCTTGTTATTCGATAGATTAACGAATTTTAAGAAACCAAAGAATTTGTCATAACCTCTAATGTAATTAATGTAATTAAATTTAGGACTGGCAATATGAAAGTTTATCAAATACATTTTATGATTATTCAAATACATTGAAGTTCTAATGTAAAATGACGTGGAAAGCAGAATTTCGAAGAAAAACCTAATTTTCGACCAAAAATAGGTTATATCCCAAAATTGACCAGGAATTGGGCCTGGTAACCTCGAAATTTGGATTCAACACCCCAATAAATATAAAATAACGTCAAGTTAACGAGGGAACCCTAATTTGCATACAAACCCCCCCCCCCCCCTAGCGCCCGTACTACCTGATGGAAGCATCTACATGGCCAATAAATGCTTTCAAACAGCCCTTTCTAAAACAACAAACTACGTAAATAATACCATTTGAGACGTCGTGAATTACGTCTTATGCGATGTCGTAAATGACGTCAATGTGATTTATTTTATGTTGTCATAAATGGCGTATTTTGCGATGTTATACATATCATAGCTCGAAATAGGGTAAACTATGTTAGTAAATAATATTGTTTTGTAAAATAAATTACACGTAATATACTTGTGATATAGAGCATGACTTTATTATTGGATTTGATATGAATATTGTTTTATCGGCAATGATCAGTTTACAATTTTTAAGAATCGCTATTTTAATTACAAAATTTCTAATCTAAAACATAACGTGTTATCAGGGAAGCCATAGTTTTTTAAAAGTAACATATATACTTGAGACAAAATCCACTTAGTGAAACTACATACTTATTTTCAGCAGTAGATCTGCGTGATGAGCGTAATGCAAAGGTACAAATTGAATAATATATCATGTTTACTTGGTCCTCGATAATTGAGCTACGAATTTTTCGAAACAAGTGAAACCCTTAACGTCTTAATGAATGATAAATTTCTAATAGACATGCCGATTTTTCATGCCCCAGTCGATTTCTGTATATGTTATGTACTAAACTCCAATTAGGAAATAAACTTTCGAGAAGAGCCGTTGATGCAGGAATAATCATTAATTTGACAACAAACGTAGATAATTTAGGTCAAGTAAGACTTATCAAATCCCAATAAGAAATAGAATCCCTGCATTTTTTCTGCATAAGAAGCATATATACCTTTCTTTGTTTTGAAAATATAATTCCAATTCCTTTTTCTCATCTATGTTCATTTTTGCCCGTAAAAATTTTTTGGCAATGTTTTTTTAATGTTCGTCTAAAAGTTTTCCTTCATATTTATGATGCAAGTAATTGGCAGCAAACCCAACTTCCCACACAGCCTTTTTTATTCTATCTTTAATAAGAGAGTTATGCTCGTCGGAAAGCAAGGTTAGTCCCAACCAAAGTTCTGTTCCATCAGCTACATTACAATTAGAGCCTTGGCAACAGTTAATTAGTTGACATATTGGATCCATGAGTTTGACAGTATTTCTTAACGTTAGTTCCAACTCTTCGCCCAATACGAGATCTACCAATTCTTCTTTAATTTTGTTACTAGGATCTACACAAAACTCTCGTAAAATTTCCAAATTTTTCAAAACACTATTACAAGTGTTGCGGAAGAAGCCAAATCGTGTATCGGGAAAGTTTTGAAGTTTCGATCCACCTTTTTTTATTAATAATGATTCAAACTTAGGTTGTCTAAAACAAGCCAAAAGTTCATGAAGTACACTAGAGAAATCTCTATCAACCAACGACTTAAGAAGCAAATTTCTACTATGTGAAGCACAAGTACTTTGCCACAAGAGCTCTACATCGACTGTGCTTGAAAGTTGCACGCCTTTTTTGATTTTACTGTGATTGTACGTCTGTTACAATGGCATATACATTAGTGTTATACGTATTTTTGGCAAATAAAATAGCATCATTAATATGTGAAGATAAGTTTTCCCCAGTTTCCGTTTCAGTAGACGTATCAACAAATGACAAATATGTATGTGGCGTGAAAACATTTCTTAAAGAGAATACAAGATATTTTTTAGTTACGTTTTTGTTTCGCCACCCATCAACAAGCAAGACGCTGTCAGTATTATCTAGGATTGCTTTCTTCTCATTAATAATACTCTCATAAACTGACTGGAGTATTTCATCACCTAAAGTTTTTCTACATGGAGGTTTGTACTCAATATTGAACTTTTGCAACATCTCTACAAAAGTAGTCAAGTACGGATTTTTAACTTGACGAAAGGGTATACTTCCATAGAAGAAAAACTTTGCTAACTCTTGATTGAGCAACTTGGTTTTTTCATAAACATCTTGAATTTCAGAAGTCGCATCTGTAATCTGAAAATCAAATTATAAGTCTCTATCTAAGCTGTCAGCATCATGTGTCCTTTTGAAAGGCATCATTAAAGAAATGTTATAGAGTTGTTATTGCGTTTAAAGATAAAAATTTTAGTAGTTATGTAATATACATTGTTTACTACAAACTGTCCGGTACTGATTGGTATTGCGCGAAAATAACTAAGTTTCTAAATACTACAAATGTATAATTTGTATTATTACTTACAGTGATGAACAAAGTTGAATTACGCAACGTAAGAAATGTCTATTCTAATAACAAAAGAAGTAGAATTTAGAGGTGAAATTAAAAATGCAAGATTTTAATAGANCCCCCGCTACCGCGAATTCGGCTTCACGATAGAGAAAGTCAGCCATCTTTTCTAACTCGGTTTCATCTTTTTTGTTGTGAGCCACGTACCGGTTATACTTCTTCAGTTATTTGTGTTTTAATTTGAGAATCACCATTTTATAATAATAATAATAATACTGCGAAGTACTATTGTTACGTAAAAACTCATTACTAAACTTAAATAAGGTGTACCTCAAATAAGTAAAATAGAATTTCCTTTAAAGATCTCAATGTAACAGCATGGTGCAAGGAAACATAAGAAGAGACGTTCAATTTTTGGCCTGTTCTGCGATAGATGTTCAAGACTATACATTATATTTAAGCTATATATAAATTATAGTGCGATATATGATAGGCTAACAGAGTTTTATTTAAAAAGAATTGCTGTTAGATCGGCAAAACATCTGCAAATTCATATGTGATTTTGAACTTAATTATGTTGTGTAAATAAAATTAAAGTATTTGNCGATTGGAAGATTGGGCAGATAATTCTTGTAATTTTTTCATTGTATTGTATAGTCAAATCGCAATCCGTAACCATGCTTGTGATATTATCAAACGTTTGGAAGTTTACATGACTGAATGGGAATTTACGGGTGCAAAAACCGATATTAAGCCAACAGCTTGAATAATGTATTGGAATTTATTTGTCTCTCCTGATTCATCAGTGTACATACATTTTTTTTTTTTTTTAATTATTTTTGATTTTTATGTGACGATTCCTATTGGTAATCTCATCGTATGTATTTTTATGTGCGTTTATAGTTATTTAGTAACGGATATTTTAATAACTTTTTCTTATTTACAACCAATTATATTTTTACTGGAAAGTATTATCTCAAACCGTTGGCTTATGTATCTTCTATCAGTTGTGTCAAATATATCAGGTAATTTTTTTTTTTATTGCAATTTAAAAGAAAAGTGCATTCTTCAACTATGCTCATAAAGTTAACATATGTTTAGAATTTCACGTATCCGAATTGGGGTATACGGATGCAAATACCGATGATGGCCGTAATCTATTGGAATTTATTTGTCTCTCCCGGTTTATCAGTGTACATAAATTTATTTTGTTTAATTTTTAGGCATCGATCCCTTTATCCAAAACTTTGTTTTTCCTTAGGATACTAGTTAATTTCAAGTTCGTATGTATGCTGTAACAAGCTTTTATTCTCCTACACGTAATGTTTTCTAATGATCATCGCTTCTGAGTTTGCTAAATAATAAATATCTGCATAAACTAATGTGTAATATTCGTTATTCGTTTTGCAGCTTACATCATACATAAAAAGCTTACAGCTGACGAAAAAACATTAAAAAAACGTGTTGGGACTCATCTGTAAAACCATCATGTAACTTATGCTTTCAATACGATAAATGAATTCTATATAAACTTAAGTATCGTATACAGCCCGTACATTATTTTTGGTAAGTAGTTAACGTGTTATTTGCAAAGTGAAATTGAGTATAAGTTCGATTTTATAGGAATAATTAGTCAACTCTTACTTCTATATAACTATTTAGAAATATTTTGACTCATAATTATATTGTCTTCATCAGTTATTTGTGTTTTAATTTGAGAATCACCATTTTATAGCAGATATAGTTAATTAATCTCATTAGGTGATTGTTGCATACTATATGTAACTTATTTCATTAATGTTATACGCGCTTTTTATAATCTGTACGTTGGATTATTTGTCTGTTTTTTATTGTACAGAGAGCGCTTATAGCAAGTGAAATTTTATTGATACTTATCCAGTTTTGGCAATATAACTTACTTATAAATGCGTACAAATCGTAAAACTATAGGCAAACCTATGTCGGTCATTATTGATTGCAGTACTTTTTAAATAAATTATTTTTTATGATCGATTTTACGTTCAGTTTAATGTACCGTCTTCTTCAGTGGATGATTTTTTTGTCTAACATCGAATCTTATACAGTTTTCAATACAATATTTTATTACTGAATACGAACCAATAGAAATAATCATATAAATAGCTAATAAGTGAAATAAGTTCCAACAGATTTCAAACAATCGCGCGCAGAAATCGCGTTTTTCTTATAAATTCCAATAAACTTCATCGGTCAAAAGTAGAGCTACAGGTATATCTACAAATGACGATAAGAATCTATAAGAAACTAATCATGTAGTAGTACAAATTCTGTTAAAAATCATAATAGAAAACAAGTACACTAATTTAGTAGTACCAAATAACTACAATTGATATTGGGCAGGTATTCTCAATAAGAACCAATAATATTAATGCCTCAAATCGCTGTTATGTATAATAAAAACCAATATTTCCTCAAAAGTATCGTGCCGTGTTCGGATTTTCCTTGTAAATTCCAATACAAAGATAAATTTTAACGCAGGGCTTTTAGATTTTAGATACACCTGCAAGGTCGAATAATCGAATATGCAGTAATCTCCACAACCATTCATTTACTGGATAAACCTTATGAGATACTGTATAGTACAGGCTTATTGAACACTCGATAAATGCTGATGTATTTCCCATAAACTCCAATAAAAGTTGCTTGTTGTGTATACAGCTACATTTCTTATTTATTATATATTTGCATATGCTCATAAAATCACATTGTTTAATTCTAAGGTATTTCCCGTAAACACCAATAAATCATTGATTCACTTCTCGATAGTTTGTTAAAATGATAGTACTGTTCTACAAAAATTGTTAAATTAAATTAGCATAAAAGCCAATAAAAACATGATTTAAATGACTTAACCAAATCCTACTATGACCAATAAAGGTGAGTATAATTCTTACTGGGCTTCTCCAGTAGACTCTTATAAAAGTAATAATTCAGTGCCCTGTCTTTTTTTCAGTCGAATAAAATCCAACACAATCTATTAGTATTCAATAAATGCTGATATGTTTCCCATGAACTCCTATAAAAGTCGTTTGTTATTTATACAGCTACATTTCGTATTTATTAATTATTTGCATATTATCATAAAATCACGTTGATTAATTGTAAGGTATTTCCCATAAACACAAATAAATCTTTGATTTGCTATGGATTTTACATGAAATTACGGGTGCAAACACACATCACAGTCTTATAAAAATTTTTTTTTTATTGGTTTTTATTGGACTGCAGTACTAGGGATATACACTTAAATTACCAATATTAGCTTGACCTACTTTTCTTTTTACTCGAAAAAAAACTATATTTTCGATTATGGAATGACCATATTAAAAGAGTTAGTATGTACTATACATTAAATAACAAACTTACATTTCAACTCTATGTATAATCTAAATAGTAAATAAATTATGTTGCACTATTATGCGTCTTAAGGAACATTTATCTCACTGCGCATTAATACTAAATTGAACAATAACAGAAATTATTTAAACCAAATGATGTCTTTTAAGAGAGTTTGATTTATATACAAGGTTAAATGTACATGAATGAGGTAAAATCCGCAATAGTTATGTGTTTGTTTTGATCCACATTAGGTCAAACTGGCTTTGATTTCTTCGTTCAGCCACTTACATACATACATACACATATGTATTTATTTATATGTTCATTTGTGTCAGTGCGTGCGACAAGGTAGGTACAGCTAACGCCTTTATCAACCGCGCACCGTCAACCCCCTCGATATCGAACTGCACACGCTCACACATGGAACTCGAGTCCGCTACATCTCTTATTCCTCGAATATTTACAACGACCCTCTCTCCGCGTACCCCGATCTTTCTGGCTAGCCCGGCATCAATCATCGTAATTGTGGACCCGTCATCTAACAACACATGCGCATCCACCGTGCGTGTTGGTCCACCGACGCGCACGGGAAGTATTTTTAATAAAGCAAATGGCCGGACTAGTCATAGAGACGCGGTAGCGTTTTGCGACGTTTTGTTTGGCTGGCTTTCACTTGATTGATTACGAGGGCCTCTTTGTAGCGAGGAGTTGTCTGCCGTAGTACGATTACCTTTCGGCCTATGAGCATTATGTGGTGTGGTCCTGCACATTGCTCACACTTCGGTGCCTGGCATGCTCTTTGTAAGTGCCCAGACGCCAAACTCCTGTAACACCTGCCGAATTTCTTAACTAACAGCCATCGCCTTTCTACGGTCTCACGCGGAAAATTATAGCAGTTAGCCAACGTATGGTTATCACGCCTACACACCGGACAGGCATTGGGTTCCCGCACATTGCGACGCTGTTCCTCCTCCCCCTCATCAACAGCCACCATCACGCGTTGTTGTTTGTTTACGCGAGGGGCCTTGCAGCCAGAACTTCTGCCCTATAGTAGTTTCGCTTCACTTGCATTGAGCCCGAAAAGACCCCCCGCTACCGCGAATTCGGCTTCACGATAGAGAAAGTCAGCCATCTTTTCTAACTCGGTTTCATCTTTTTTGTTGTGAGCCACGTACCGGTTATACTCGTACTGAAGTACCATCGGGAGTTTATTATCTACACTCTGCGCCAGGTCCGGGCTGTGCAAGTACCCTGTTAATTCGAGACTTTTGAAGGCAGTGACCGCGTTTCTTAGGGATGACGCAAACTGAGGTTTCGATATCAAGCCACTTCCTATAGTGGGTAACTCGTTGAGATCACGCACAATCTTACGCGCGATGGTATGTGTGTTGCCATAGTGTAATTCGAGCGTTTCCATAATTGTCGATGCTCCACGACCCGTAGCTAGCAGCGCGTGCACAACATGGCGTGCCTCACCTTGTACCGCAACAAACAAACGCGCCACATTTTCTGCATCGGTGTACGCGCCCACCTCTGTGCTCGCTGCGTACACTTGCTTGAAGTGCCGCCATTCCAATATATTCCCAGTGAAATTGGGCAGCGTTTTAGCATCGGTCAATCACGTTAATAAACGCGATTTATTTCCGGAAATGGAACTATTTTGCACCACACGCAAGGTAGCTTCAAACGCGCCAGCGAGCTGGGCAACCAGCTCCTGGTTACCTGTTGTCGTCGCATGCTGGTCGTTGCGAGTGGACTTGGCGCGTGGTCCTGTTCCCCCAGTAGGGGTAAGTGTACCTATCTCCGTGGCACGTACTGAAAATTCCAACTTAAATGCACCATAAAAAATGGTATACTAAAATTTTTTGGAATACTTTTTTTTTTAAATCTTACATAATCTCTTACGGAATATTAAAAAAAATTTTATGAAGCTAAAACTTCAGTAGAATATTTTTAAAACGAATAAAAACGGTATGCTNTTATTTGTGTTTTAATTTGAGAATCACCATTTTATAGCAGATATAGTTAATTAATCTCATTAGGTGATTGTTGCATACTATATGTAACTTATTTCATTAATGTTATACGCGCTTTTTATAATCTGTACGTTGGATTATTTGTCTGTTTTTTATTGTACAGAGAGCGCTTATAGCAAGTGAAATTTTATTGATACTTATCCAGTTTTGGCAATATAACTTACTTATAAATGCGTACAAATCGTAAAACTATAGGCAAACCTATGTCGGTCATTATTGATTGCAGTACTTTTTAAATAAATTATTTTTTATGATCGATTTTACGTTCAGTTTAATGTACCGTCTTCTTCAGTGGATGATTTTTTTGTCTAACATCGAATCTTATACAGTTTTCAATACAATATTTTATTACTGAATACGAACCAATAGAAATAATCATATAAATAGCTAATAAGTGAAATAAGTTCCAACAGATTTCAAACAATCGCGCGCAGAAATCGCGTTTTTCTTATAAATTCCAATAAACTTCATCGGTCAAAAGTAGAGCTACAGGTATATCTACAAATGACGATAAGAATCTATAAGAAACTAATCATGTAGTAGTACAAATTCTGTTAAAAATCATAATAGAAAACAAGTACACTAATTTAGTAGTACCAAATAACTACAATTGATATTGGGCAGGTATTCTCAATAAGAACCAATAATATTAATGCCTCAAATCGCTGTTATGTATAATAAAAACCAATATTTCCTCAAAAGTATCGTGCCGTGTTCGGATTTTCCTTGTAAATTCCAATACAAAGATAAATTTTAACGCAGGGCTTTTAGATTTTAGATACACCTGCAAGGTCGAATAATCGAATATGCAGTAATCTCCACAACCATTCATTTACTGGATAAACCTTATGAGATACTGTATAGTACAGGCTTATTGAACACTCGATAAATGCTGATGTATTTCCCATAAACTCCAATAAAAGTTGCTTGTTGTGTATACAGCTACATTTCTTATTTATTATATATTTGCATATGCTCATAAAATCACATTGTTTAATTCTAAGGTATTTCCCGTAAACACCAATAAATCATTGATTCACTTCTCGATAGTTTGTTAAAATGATAGTACTGTTCTACAAAAATTGTTAAATTAAATTAGCATAAAAGCCAATAAAAACATGATTTAAATGACTTAACCAAATCCTACTATGACCAATAAAGGTGAGTATAATTCTTACTGGGCTTCTCCAGTAGACTCTTATAAAAGTAATAATTCAGTGCCCTGTCTTTTTTTCAGTCGAATAAAATCCAACACAATCTATTAGTATTCAATAAATGCTGATATGTTTCCCATGAACTCCTATAAAAGTCGTTTGTTATTTATACAGCTACATTTCGTATTTATTAATTATTTGCATATTATCATAAAATCACGTTGATTAATTGTAAGGTATTTCCCATAAACACAAATAAATCTTTGATTTGCTATGGATTTTACATGAAATTACGGGTGCAAACACACATCACAGTCTTATAAAAATTTTTTTTTTATTGGTTTTTATTGGACTGCAGTACTAGGGATATACACTTAAATTACCAATATTAGCTTGACCTACTTTTCTTTTTACTCGAAAAAAAACTATATTTTCGATTATGGAATGACCATATTAAAAGAGTTAGTATGTACTATACATTAAATAACAAACTTACATTTCAACTCTATGTACAATCTAAATAGTAAATAAATTATGTTGCACTATTATGCGTCTTAAGGAACATTTATCTCACTGCGCATTAATACTAAATTGAACAATAACAGAAATTATTTAAACCAAATGATGTCTTTTAAGAGAGTTTGATTTATATACAAGGTTAAATGTACATGAATGAGGTAAAATCCGCAATAGTTATGTGTTTGTTTTGATCCACATTAGGTCAAACTGGCTTTGATTTCTTCGTTCAGCCACTTACATACATACATACACATATATGTTTATTTATATGTTCATTTGTGTCGGTGCGTGTACGTATACATTCGACACTTTATGTATCACCAGACAAAGCACTTTTTCTGATCACGACAAGTAATGTAATGTTTCAAAAAGTTATGATAAATAACTATTGTCTTCTATAATTAATTTTTTACGTAAATATAGAATTACCTTAAATACAAAATAGGTTATATTTGAGAATCTGCGCAATCCAAAACATATCCAAACAACACAATGTATTTCTAAACTGCTAGTCAGAGAATTTACATGAAAAATCCCAATAAAGTTATTATATTCCGTAGCCTTAACTAGTATTTTATGAGCCAAATAAGAAAATTAGAAGCAATTGGAAAGCACTGGCAGTCACCCAAATCAATAAATTTTTCAGAAGTTTTTAAAAGTTTTAAAAATCTCTAAATACAAGACTCAGGATTTGTTTCCAGCATAATTCCGCAAGTAAGGAGGAATCGTTTAAGCCCTGAATGGGTGCAAAATATTAATATTTAATATTTACGAGCACCAACTTCACAAGTCTGGTCTTAGTTTACTAACTCCCACCGTTGGCAACGTGTGAGAGAGAAAGATATACACGTTCGATGTGGTGTCTCTTTCTACTTGTGCTTCAGTGCCATACAGAAGAATGAGCAGTCTATTTTTTATGTCTATGAGTAGTATATGCTCTAAGGCCATGCCATGCCGCCCACCTTGGCCGCAGCTTGGCACTAAGCTACAGCACGCCATCTATGCTGAGTTTGCTGATCATACAGCGTTGGCCGCGATGATAAAAAATTTGCTGCCGACCAGCCGACCAGGCCGACCAGCCGACCACAATCTTCAGAGCGCTTCTTTATCAGCGCCAACGCCGGCCAAGCTGTGAACTATCGCTGATGTATACATATGATGTATATGTATACCAGCGCCTATCACCCGATGACCCAGGACCCCGGGACACAAAAAATCGTATGAGGTCCCTACGATGATAATATGTTAACTCATATAACACAAGTGCCTATCACCCAATGACCCAGGGCGCTTACTGGCCACTCTATAGATTAATAAAATGTTAATTAATAACCTAAGGGCCTATCACCCAATGACCTGAGGCGCTTACTGGCCTCTAAAATAATTAATAAAATCTTAAATTATACAAGCGCCTATGACCCGATGACTCGGGGCCCTTACTGGCAACTCTTTAAATAGTAAAATTCTAAATAATAACAGAAGCACCTATCACCCAATAACCCGGAGCGTTTACTGGCCACACTATTAAATAATAAATCATTAACTTATAACACGAGCGTCTATTACCAAAGATCCTTGTTAAATTTCACAATTAATTGAAATATTAAATTGATGACATCGCAACCCTATAAAATAGTACCTTTTGGACGCTACATTTCCATATATCAGTACAAAGAAAAAGTGTTTTAAGGGATGTACCATATAATTGTTCCAGTGTTATTAAGAAGGCCTATTAATTAATGAAAGATTTCTTTATCGTTATCATACGTTGCATAACGAGTCGTTGCGTTTCTAATAATTAATATTATTAATAAATAATTGACTGTCACCCTTACTAATATCTCTCTAAATGATAAACTAATAAGGGCTTTCGTGTTTATTAATAGTTTATTATTTATTTTGTTCAACTACATACTGGTCTAGAATCATTTTTTTTTCTTTAATTGTAAATAAGGCCCCTGGATATCAGGTGGTAGGCGCTAGTGTTATACATTAACGTTTTTTAATCAACAAAGTGGCCAGTAAGCGCCCCAGGTCATTGGGTGATAGGAGCTTGTGTTATTATGTAGGATTTTACAATTTATTAGAGTTACTAGTAAGCGCCCCGAGTCATCGGGTCATAAGCACTTGTATTATTTAAGATTTTATTAATTCTTTTAGTGGCAAGTAAGCGCCCTGGGTCCCGAGTCGTTGGGTAATAAGCACTTGGGTTATTAATTAACATTTTATTAATCTATAGAGTGGCCAGTAAGCGCCCTGGGTCATTAGGTGATAGGCACTTGTGTCATATGAGTTAACATATTATCATCGTAGGGACCTCATACGATTTTTCGTGTCCCTATGGTCAGGAAGAGAATGTTCCTGTCCGCGCAGCGCCGCCGATGTTGTGGAAAAAAAAATTTAATTCTTGATATGTATAATCATGAAGGAAGTTGTAAAGTAAAACTATTTTATTTTACGTGCTTGCGATGTTATACTCTTATACGTTACGTAAGCTCACATGAAACATGAACACCTTATGCCCACGCTCGAATACAACTCCAATAATTGTACGTTACCGTCTTCTTTAAACTTAATATTTTTTATTTAATATTATCATTAAATAAACACCAGTATGCATTGTACAATTTTAACAGGAGATTCGAGGACATACATCTTCTGTACATGGAATAGAAAATTGGAATAGAAGATTGGTCTAAAAAATTGAGGGCGATAAAATTATTGTTGGAAAGGAATCCGAATGAAATGTAAGTGTTAATCATTGTAATTGTAATAGTAGTCTTAAATGTGATAATAATATATTCATCAAAATATTGTATCCAAAATTTTGATATACCGCCCTGCTCCTCTGATCCGAGGCGAAATATCAATATATTCCCAAAATATTGAGTGTCTGGAAAAAAATATGTACATCAATGATGCAATAATCAATGTCTTTTTGAACTTTATATATTTTGAATTGATAAGCAGTGCAGATCGTGACAAGACCCACTTTTTTAGCACTTGTTTTTATACTGGGCTACGCAACGAGTTGATACAGACGGGGCGATCAAAAACGCGCATGATTAGTTAATAGCAGTGATTGAGGAATAAGTACGGCACCAACACCTGGGTGTTTTTAGTTTATACGTTTTAAGTTTGGAAACATTGCTGGAATCAGCTTCCATCGTATAATTGCTTTTATTGTGCTTGCGTTAACATTATATTCAAGGGGAGTTGGTTATAGGTTGTTTTTGTTGAAAAAAATTCTCGTTATGCTCTAATTCGGTTATTGTCCGCAACAATTACATAAGAATTGTCTTCCCATAAATTTTAATGTTATGAACGCGACTGCTATTGACTGCGATGCACCTAGTTTCATTGTTTAAAAGATTTATTATAAAAAGTTTACTGCATGATAATCAGATAATTATGTAACTTACTAAAAAAACGTTAATGTTAACTAGAATATGATGCAATAATTAATTATTTTTTGTAAATATGTAGGACAGATTATATAGTCTTGTTTAAAAATTTCTTATGAAATTCCTGATAATATCTATATATAATACTACTATGATAGATTATCACGTGCCTGAAGCCTTGTCATTAGTCGTACGATTGGTATGGGCATATTATGTGATGTTATTGCCAGAATTAGTGAAAAAACAAGTCAAGCCTGTCAAGCGTAGAAATAACCGAAATTAAGTAACTGTACTCTTACATGAAGAGAGTTCGGAATAATACTCTGAATAAGTTTTGTGTTTGTTCTGTTGCAAAATAAATAATTTGTGTAACGGATAAAAATTTGGATAATTGTTTGCAACGACACAACATGAGATATTGTATGTAAATTTTTGAAAATCAACAGGTAATTGAAAAGTATTAGGTTCTTTTTAAGCAATCTATGGAAACTTATGAATATAAGACATTTCAAAACGAATTAATGAAATCGCGTGAATCGCGTCTAATATAACTACTCTCAGAATGTCTTCGGATAAATTTCATTCGCTTCGCATCGAGCAAAAATTTCACCAGAACCTAGTGAAATAGTCACTTGCACAGTGGGTGAATTTCTCTCGCTATGCTGGTGAATTTCACTCGTATCGGGTGATTATCACGCTATCACGCGCAGCTCCCTCAGTTAAAAATTTATAGCTATAAGTATACCTATAAATTATAGCTATAATTATTGCTATAACTACCTATAAAACAGCTATAATAATGTATAAAATTCAGCTATAAATATAGCTA
>NW_019379636.1:1020215-1041605 GCF_000648655.2 Copidosoma floridanum
ATAACGTCGAAGACGTTGGTGTCTAAAGCACCTTTTTTATTTGCAGATTCAGTTGTTTTGGTGATCTTAGATGGGGAGATTGGTTAGTGATACTTGTCCAGTGGAGGCTGTCCCGTTGGCTCAAGTTTTTTTTCCTTCATAGCTGTTATAGGTTTGCCCAGCACAGACATTGGAGAGGATCGGTGATTCCTGGTTGAGTGCTTAGAGTCGAGAGGGTACTATAGGGTCGTCGGTCACCGTGTTTTCCAGCCTTGCGAAGAACAACTCCGCAGGTAACGTCTACTAGTGAATGGCTGACTTGGTTTATTAGTTCCCGTCTTTAGTTAATATAGTCTTTTAGTCGACGAATAGCTTCCGGAAATGGTAGTAAAAATGTATTTGTTGGCAAGGTAGTTTACACTTAGGTGGCCCCTAAAAAGAACCGATAAGATTGATGGTTAAGTAGGGAACGTAAATACTTATAATGGCCCTAAAAAGCGCCAGTGGTGAAACTTCCAGGCTATTCTTTATTATTATTCCTGATGATGAAGAGCTGGCTACGGGTAGCTTGATTCTTACCCTGGGAGTCTCGATGTACGGAGACTGTGATGGAGGGAGGTAGCCGCTGACCAAAGAATATCTCGTCTTCGGGTCGTTCCCCGGATAACCAACCGCTCATCGTTAGACGGGAACATGTGGGTAAGCGCGTTGGGGATGCAACGACTAAGAAGGTAGCTGTTGTGGCTGCCCGTGCCCCTCAGAGCTGTTTTCCCTTGCTTACATTTGTAGCCAAAAATTTTCTGACTGCACCAGGCGGGATGGTGGGACTGCCACACAACTCTGAAGAGATGGTGCAGATTGTGCTTTGGCTAGATATGTCTCCTGGTATTATGCCAGAGACGTCATCGGTTGGAATGAATTTTTTGTTGATCGCACTCTTCGAGATTCAGGGTGAATGGAAACCTAGGTCCCTTCCCCCTTGCAGAAGAGTGTCGTCCGTAACCGGTATATCCAGCTGCAAGACTATCATCAGCATACTCTATGCAGCTTGTTGAGTTGCCGAAGCACGACTGCATCATTATCGATGACGCTCCGGCGTAGTATAACCATACTTATTGAATTCTGTTGCAGGTAGCCTCGATTTTATGTCGACGCCACCTAGCGGATTTTACTGAACTAAAGTGAAAAGCTGGGGTATTTTTGCAAAACTTTGAGCTCATTTATTGCTATTGTTATTAAATTTTTTAACGTTAAAACTATACTAAAACCATCTAGGAAGTATCATGAATCAGTGTGCAAAATTTTAGCAAAATCGGTTCAGTAGTTTTCGCGGTTAGCGATTACAACGGTTTTAGCGAATTTGCTTTATATATTAGTAAGATTCCGTAACTTAAATCATATGAACAAGTATTAATTAAACTACATCAAGTTAATAACTACTAAGTCATACTTTATATCAATAAATTATTGAGCCTGGTTTTATTATTTTTTGTGAAATTTCAATACAGCAAGAAATACTTAAAAAACCTAAAACTTCATAAAAAAATACAAATAATGATATAGACGTAAAAATACTTTTTAGAATCAATATATAAAAATCGCAAAGAAACAACTTTCCGGAATCAACAAAAAGTGCGCAATGAAGTGTAAATTATTATGCTAAAGGGAAAAAAAAACAATAAAGTTCAAATTATTATGCTAAAGGGAAAAAAAACAATAAAGTTCAAATTATTATGCTAAAGGAAAAAAAACAATCTTAACTCACAATATCTTAAGTTTTTTTGAGTTACAATTTTCCTTATTATGTTATTACTTTTAACGAATCATGTCAGTAGCGCGTAGGATACAGAACGATCTCACTCACAAGTAGGGTGGTGGGGGTTAAAACAAATTTTTTTTTTTTCAACAAACAGAACACGTGCTGACTTGCTAATAGTATTATATATTCATGTCTCAATTTTTTCAGTTTGGCATTCGGTTTTTTTTCAACATTTTTTTTTCTTGGCATTTCTGAAATCATGATTGATCCATTTTAATTTATAAAAAATGTGAATTCTAACAAAATATGCAATGACTTCGTTGCGATGGGATTTACAAGGCTCTTCAACAATCCAAAAGTTGGAATATTGATTTATTATGCTTGATGTTATTTCTTTGATCAACATTTTACCTACATCTTCGGTATGAGCGTAATTATTAAAAGTCGAATCAAATGTTTCAATACATACCACGATTACTTAAAAAAACGAGTCCGAAGGTACACACAGATTACCGAGTTCATTTGTAGTTTGAAAAACTTTGTAAGCCTTAAAAAATATTAATAAATCGTCATTTTGCTCAAAATTCTTATTTTCCCGTGTTAAATTGGATTTACAATCAGTGCAGCCAGATTTTGCCAAACATTTCATAGCTACGTATCCAGCAACGTACTTCGTTGAAGCTCGCAGCGGCGTGTACGAATCATTTAATTCGAGTGATTGAGCGTCGAGAAAGTTACCCAATTGTAGATCAGCACTTTCATTACAAATATTAAGCAATTTCAATGAGCCGTTGCTGGATTTGACATTTGTTCCTTGCCCCGTGTTTTCGTTACATAAATTGCTATCTGTACCACTCGCTGTGCAAGAATCTTGGGGGTGCGATACGTATTCGTGAGTACAAAAATCAAAGTTACTATTATCAAGAAAAAAGTTTTCGTCATTATTTATCTTTTTTTCAGAGCTTTCGTTCCTTTCTAGAGTTTTATGTGCTTGATCAAATTCGGGGGATGCTAAAAGAGCGACCGTTCTGTCCGGTTTACAGTTACTGGAATGGGAAGCTAAAGATAAATTTGCAGTGATGCTGTAACTGTAAACTATATCTAATTTGAATTGCTGTCGGGTTCTGATTATGGCCAGAAAAGTCTCGCAATGTCGCAAATAAATTTTCCAACGGGTCCTGTTGTAGACGTGTCGTTAGCAGATAAATTCCCCCTTGCTCTTTCATGTCCTCCCACTGGAGTAGAATACTTTTGATAGTTAAATAAAAACCGTCAAAGCAGGGAGGATTTCCATTTTTATTACTGCATTTCCAAAAATTAACGTACTCTAAGCTGTTTTGTAAGTACTGTATGACTTGAGGGTTTTGATCAGATAATGGTCGTCTTAAAAGATTTTTATCGTTTCCCGACCTACTATTCAGACAGTCAAAAAGATCGTTAATATTTTTTAAAAAATTTGCTGCAAAAATACAGTATGGGTGCATAAGTGGACGTTCCGGTGCAGTAGCACCAGCCATAATTGCCGACGAAACCGAGTTACTAAATACTTGAGTTGCCAAGCTGACGTTCATTAATTCAAACACAGTCAGGTCAACGTGCTTTTGTCTGACAATTTTGGTGCTGCTTTGCATGGTTGATCTCGCTCATGGATTCTCAACTCGCAAATAACACCCCACGATACGTATTTGTCACCGACCATGAGTTCGCGCTTTCGAAAGGTATTTCGAAGGCATTTAATCAGATGTGGTGCATCGTAATTAAAAAAAATCTTACGCTGCAAACGCTCAATGTACGGTTTTTCTTTTGAAATACTTAAAATTTTAACGGCCTTCTGATTGGGGGAACCGAGATCACACACCATTGATTTAAGAACAAAATCCGCTTTTTCAACATACTTGATCACATCTAAGATTATTTTACCCAACATTTTTCCATCAACAGCATTATGTGACACGTAATAGCAAATAGGTTGCCTCCAATCAAATTGTCTACCCCTCAATAAAAATACCAACACATGATTCCCACGGCGTGGTGAACCACCGAATATGCCTAGATCGGCAAAACCTTCGATCAAATCTCTTTTGGGATCGTATTGCAACCAAGTTTTTATTGACATTTCGTCCCACATAAGTATACATTCGCGTTCTTCTTCAGTCATATTACTACTTTTGTCTTGTAATAGACGTAGTAATGAAATGTTTCGCCCGGGAGACAAATCTAACTCGTTAACCCACTTTCGAATTAAGTTAACGCAAATTTATAGCAAATTCTCTTTCATTATTTGCCCACCTCTTTTGCTTTACGTGATCAACTTGCATTTTAAAAAATTCTACAAAATTTTTGTTCAACTTTTCGATGTTGTCTAATTTTTTTTTTTATCTTCTTGTTTTTTTTACTGATTTTTGTAAAATTAATATCCTTTTATTTTTTTTTATATAAAATTTTTTGCATGTTAGCTGTCTTAGTTTTCAATAAAACATTATTTGCGGTCAACTTATTTACAACATACTGTACTTTTTTAGCATTTTTTTCTTTTTCAACCAATTGATTTTTCAAAGCAAGTATTTCATTTTTTAATTCACCAATCGTTTTTTCGCGTGTGTGGGCATCTGATGCAGGGAACAATGTTAATTTCTTGATACTAGAATGAATGGAAACTGATTGAGACACGGGTGTTTGATTTTCCGCACGATACAAGTTCGATGTTCTGCTGCTGTCTGTATGTACGGTTTCGCGAGTAGATAAACTATTTACGTTCAAATTCGTTACGTCACATTGTTGTGAAGTACTACTTGGGATCGTGTCCTCAAGATAATTTCGCGGCAGTGACGAATTTTTTAGTTTTTTTATTCCGTTGCTGGAATAATAGTTGTCTTCCTCGAAGTGATCACTGCACACTCATCTGTTGTCAAACTGTCGTTTTTCCAGTCCCACAAGATGTATGTTTCCGATGTTTTTAATCCACTGATCGCGCCTGTGTTAAAATCGATAATAACGTTTGTATTTAAAACAAATATCCCTGTCTCGATATTTTATCCTATTTCTCATAAAGAAATATGTGCGCAAAAGTTATTAGTATCATCATGTACATGATGAAACAATCACAACGTTGCACTTTCATCAGAAATATTTATTACACTGGTAGAAACAATAAAGAAAAAACGTACCGGGAGTCATCCGTGGGAAATCTGTGAAACGATTTTGATGGTGTTTTTTGTTTTGAATTACAACAGTCTATAAAGGAACATTGGATACGGGGTGAAGGCATTTTTCGTTCTCATAAACATACAAAAAACTGTTAATTTATCCGTCACTGGACAAAATATTTTACAATACCGGATTAAAATACTATTACTGCGTTGATCAGCCAATTTCAAAATCTCTTGACTGCGTCCGTCCTGATAGTGACACACGAGCAATTTTTTTTTACAAACAAGGATCCTGCATAAACTTGTCAAAACAATAATAAAACGAGACAGAGCAGAGTGTGCTCCCGGCTATTGGTCGAAATATGCTCTCGGGATTTGAATGAACCAGTAGTAGGCGATAATTTAAAATTTTTTCGAACCCAATGAGAGCTTTACTTCGGTAACACAAATAATATCAAAAGGTACAATTGTTAAAAAAAATTTTTTTTATTATACTGTACATACAATAATTGTAAATAAATATAAATAAATTATAAATAGATAAAAATCCTTAAACAAACATTAAAATTTTTGGAAACATTATAAACAATTTCAATCTTTGATAAAACTAGCTTCAAACGGTCCGAATGATGTTTACGAATTTCGAACGGATGCATTTGTTGTATGTAAAATTTATAGAAATGTGAGAATTATCATTGATAATGCTACCTACATTTTCGAAAAAATAGACTACCTATTGTTCTCACCAGTACTATGTTGTCATCACAATGAATAATAAAAAATTATAATATGTACTAATAGATAGCCAATGTAGGGATCGTTATTGTAAATACAATTTAAAAATATAATTGGTATTCTCTTTACCGTGCTACCTTCACGACAATGTATAATAGTATACTTATGAATATGTTTATGTACACGTCGGCTGGACCATTGACCAATTAATAATCAGGAAAACACACATTGGTACTGAAAAATTAAATCATGTACAAATTTAATATTTACATACTATATATTTCACATAACCAGGAATAATATGCGCAAAGTTTCTCATTACATCATTTGAAATTTGAAATTCCCGCATGATTCTCATTAATTCAGAGCGCTCAGCCACCAGCACCTTTACGTGGCTGGGTACCAAAACTACTAATTTGGTACCCAACAAACTCTTCGCCACTTTTTAACACAGAAGTGGGCTTCTATAAGCGTCTATATAAGCGTCTATATTCATTGTCTATATTCGTTGTTAGCACGATGGCACGGTGTAAAATAAGACAGGTGGTACGAAGTACCACCTCTATGCTTTGTGCGGTCTGTTGCAATTTTGTAGCAGTACCAAAGTTGACCACTAGGAGGATTGGTGTCGAAAAGGCAGTAGCAGACGAGAAACCAATTGTAACGTAAAAGGTGCACCAAAGTGTAAATACAAATTTTAACATTTCTCACAATATTGTTCACGATGAGTTGTATTACTTATTACGTCACTGGCTTTATTTGTCGAAATTTCGACATAGTTTAAACTATGAAAAAAATTTAAAAAATGCACCACAAATCAAATTACTTTAAATAGTAATCCCGTAAACTCTGCTAAACCAGAAGCATTATTAAGAAAACTTAAAAAATAGGGGACGACTTACCCATGCAAATTCTCTTTTTTACAAAATCTTTGATAAAATAGAAAAATATTTCAGGGAAGCCATAAATAATCAGCTTGTCAATGTTTACGAATGTGTTGTTGGAAATCTTTTGCTCAATAAGTTTCAGTTCCCCTGTAAACTACATAAAAAAGATGCAATATCCAAATCTATTTATCATTACACTAGCACGAGAATGAGACAGTACGTTAACATACAAAATAAGGATGTTTTAAAAGAAAGTAGAGAGAAAAAAAAATTATCGAAATTGGTTTCAACCTAATTTTTAATTCATTAATTTACTGCCTCCATTGTATCTTATTCTACGTATTAGTAGTATTTCGTAATATTTGTAAATAAATAGTTACGATTACATAATATAGTTTTTATATCTATATGTTGTGCCTTTCTTACTGATACGCCATCTGACGAGTGTGATCGATACTGCTACAAAACTGCAACCCGTTGGAGGTGGTACTTCGTACCACATAAGGTTCGCTCAAGCCCCATTTGGTTCGGTTCGACTCTCTTAACGAAATATACCTATGTACACAGAACCAGATCTGTTTAGCTCATTATATATAAGTATATTTTGTTGAGAGAACCGAACCGAACCGAACCAAAAGTGACTTAAACAAATCTATAGAACGCAATAGAGGCTATAGAGCTCTGCAATAAACTGGATATAGTCCCAAAAAAAGTTCGCCCTGTTCACAGGTTCGATCGAGCCCTTCGATACATAGAAATATAAGAATAGAGCACGCAAGCGGTATGTTAGCCTGTAAGTGGCAGCGAGATCAGTGTAGAGAGAGATAGCTGCACGTAAGAAGAATCGTGTCCATGTCTAGCCGAGCTGAGCGTGATTAGTCGACTCTCTCTCCTGCTCTCCCGATAACGCAAGGTAGAGCAGACGGTCAGAGAGAGATAGAACTCTTCTTATGCAGTTTTGTTTCTCTTAGCTGATCACGTGCAAATTGCCCACTTGCGTGCTCTATTTTTATACCTCTATATGCTTCAATATCGCGATCGAGCTTAAGCTTTGACAAACACTTTACTTGGGGTAGAGAACAGGTTACATCCAAGGAAATGTGACTGTAAAAACTCAAACTCGATCACGATATGGAAGGACTCGATCAAAAGTGCAGGTCTGATACTCTGATCGGGGCATTAAATAATATCTCGCAAAAATAAGCATTTTTTTTTTTTTACAATCCCTACAAAATAACCAAAAATAACGATAATGCGCTTTCGCAGTTTAGGCCGCGGTTACATGGCTGCAAAAGTAGCCAATGAAACATCACTGTGTCAAAAAGAAGGTTTCCCCACCATCGGTGGTTTAGCAAGTGACGCTTCCGTTTCCATTTGACAAAAAGTGCATCGTGGCGTGCACATGGACACGGAACAGTACGTTGCGTCAGAGTAGCAGCCAATGGTCATGAAGAGTTCAAGCGGAAATAGTTTGATATAGTGTATTTAATAAAAATTATCATCGGGTGACTGTCATTTCCCTACTGAAAAGCATTTTGTAGTTAGATTTGTAATTACACTTGTCAAGCCATTTGTAATTCCACTTGGAATTACACATGGGGTTTTAGAATGGAAATTCCAAGTGAAATGGTAAGTGTAATTCCAAGTGGAATTAAAAATAACGATTGGAGATTAATTTTTTTTTCTTTTTTAAATAGTTTATAATAGAATCTTGCACAGCGCAATGGCCATTACAGGTGTTATCATCCGTATAATAACGCCAAAACAGGGCGATTAAAGTATTTTTTCACGAACTTAGAGAAAATAGAATTTTCCGCCCTCGGGTGGTTTTGGGAGGCTGTTACTTCCTCGGGCGAAAAAGCAGTTTTCCGGAACTCGTTCGAAAAGTCTCCTTTACGAACCTCGTTACGTCCCTCACCTTCGGCTCGGGCCGCAAACCTCTCGGTTCGCAAACAGAGACTTTTCAAACTCGTAGGAAAACTACTATTTCTATTTTTTTTTCAAGTTTTCTTAAAATGAACTGAATCCCCCTGTTTTGGTGTTACTATACTGATGGTCACCCCATTTATGTCCATTACGCTGCGTACGATTCTATTTTAAACTATTTAAAAAAGAAAAAAAATTCATCTCTAGTTGTTATTTGTAATTCTACCAGGAATAATACTTGGCATTCCACTTGGAATTTCCATTCTAAAACCCTATGTGTAATTCCAAGTGGAATTCCAAGTAGCACTACAAATGGCTTGACAAGTGTAATTACAAATGTAATTACAAAATATTTTTCAGTAGGGTTTTTAAAATTTTCTGACAGTTGACACTGCGATAAGTATAATCACACGTGAAAGCATAAAAAAAGTATGGTTATTATTATGTTAAATTAATATTTCGTTGATTTCCGTCGATACATTGCGTCGAGTTCCACATCCATGTGCACGATGCACTTTTTGTCTAACGAAAATGGAAGCGTCACTTGCTAAACCGATGGTGGGGGAACACAGTTGGTTAAATACATTGATTTTCGAACTCATACGGTATAAAACATTTCCAACAATTCCGACAACCGATTCAGAGTGAGCTATATAGATGTACACATTAAGGTCCAATGAGTCCTATCACTCGACGACCCGGGACGCTAACTGGCCACTGTATTAAATAATAAAGTGTTAATTATTAACACAAGCGCCTATCACCCAATGACCCGGCGCGCTCACTGGCCTCTCTATAAAATAATAAAGTTTTAATTATTAACACAAGCGCCTATCACCCGATGACCCGGGGTGCTTACTGGCCTCTCTATTAAACAATAAAGTATTAATTATTAACCCAAGCGCCTATCACCCAATGACCCGGGGCGCTAACTGGCATCTCTATTAAATAATAAAATATTAATTATCAACACAAACGCCTATCACCTAGTGACCCGGGGCCCTTACTGGCCTCTGTATTAAATAATAAAGTATTAATTATTAACACAAGCGCCTATCACCCGATGACCTGGAGTGCTTACTGGCCTCTCTACTAAACAATAAAGTATTAATTATTAACACAAAAGCCTATCACCCAATGACCCGGGGCGCTAACTGTCCTCTCTATTGAATAATAAAGTATTAATTATTTACACAAGCGCCTATCACCCGATGACCTGGGGTGCTTACTGTTACCTTTACGAAACGATATACTTTATCAATTAGTAGCAAGAAGCTCCTATCACCCGATGACCTAAAGCGCTTACTGTTCCCTTTATCAAACGATTGATATTATTAATTAATAGAACAAGTACCTATTACCCGATAACTCGGGGCGCTAACTTGCTTTTTTATTAAATCATAGAGTATTGATTATTATTACAAACGCCTGACACCCTATGAACTGAGGCGCTCACTGTTCCCTTTATAAAACGATATATATTATTAATTAATATCACAAGCACCTATCACCCAATAACCCGGGGCGCTGACTGGCGTCTCTATCAAATAATAGAGTATTGATCATTATTACAAGCGCCTATCACCCGATGACCTGGAACGCTCACTGTTCCCTTTATGAAACAATATATTTTATTAATTAATAGCACAAGCGCCTATCACCTGATTCTCCAGGGCGCTTACTGGTCCCTTTATTGAATAAAAAAGTATTGACTATTAACACAAGCGCCTATCACCCAACGACCTCAGGCGCTTACTGGTCGCTTTATTAATTAAAAAAGTATTAATTATTAACACAAGCGCCTATCACCCGATGACCCCGGGCGCTAACTGGCCTGTCTATTAAATAATAGAGTAATCATTCTTATTACAAGCGCCTATCACCCGATGTCCTGAATTGCTTACTGCTCGCTTTNGGGTGATAGGCGTTTGTGTTAATAATTAATATTTTATTATTTAATAGAGTGGCCAGTAAGCACCCCGGGTCATCGGGTGATAGGCGCTTGGGTTAATAATTAATACTTTATCATTTAATAGAGAGGCCAGTTAGCGCCCTGGGTCATTGGGTGATAGGCACTTGTGTTATAATATTACAATTTTTAATTTTCGCGTGTCTTTGGCAATGCCCATTTACTGCTGTGCTGTCTGCTCGACCGAATATTCTCCCTAGATCGTATAGCTATATATACGATCTAGGGAAAAAGTTCCGATATTGAATCCGCCTAATCCAACGCTGAGAAGGAGGGGGCATTTCAGAGGTTCTCGACCAGCAGTGTGCTCCCAAAAGTTGCAGGCAAACCAGCGCGAAATTTTAATACAAGAAAAAATATACAAAATCAGTAATTAATAATTTTCCAATTAGTATTCTTAAAAATAAAAACTAATTCAATCTAACGTATTTACAATAGAAAAATAATTTTAAAGTCATTATTTTAGCGAGGATCATTGATTTGCTGTGACGTCTTTTAATCCTTAATTTTTCAGTATTATAGTCGATTTAGTGCCTTAAAAGTATCAGTGCGTGTATAACATGGTAATTAGTAACACTGTTAACAATGAATTTGCATAATTATTTAGTTAATAACTACTTTAGCATGGTAAAAAGCCTGAACGCATTGTAGTATACCTATATAAGTGCATGTATGAAATTCTGTTTGCATTGGTGCTGAAAGGTTGGCAGCAGTGCTCCCCAAAGTGACATTCGCAGTTACGCACTGCGGGAAATTCAAAAATAAATAAAATCAGGAAATATAAACAATAACAAGTAACTAAAAAAAATGCCTTAGAATTAAGAATATACTCATATAAGTATACTTACAATGATAAAATAATTTAAAAATTATTGTGTTAACAATTATAGTCGATCAAAAATTGAGTAATATACACGTGTTTTATTGATAATAACAGTCGACGAGAGCCCTTTACGATTGAATGCTATGTAACAAATTGACCATTTTCATACACGAAACGTAAATAGTTAATTTGTTATACTATCTTTGATGTTTATATGAAGCATGTTAAAAAGTATAACTATATATACATGAATTTCATCGTTGCAGCTGTAGGGCTTCAAATTATACTTAAATGTAATACACAATCAACAAAATTATTTTTTGCTTATTTTAAAATAAAAGTATTGACTATCTTTCAAAATTAATTGTAGAAAATTAATTTTGTTAGACTGTAGTTGTAGCTAGCGCCTGCGGTATGTGCTTCCCTATCTCAAGTTGTGACGTCGATCATGACGTCATTTGTGACATCGCAAAATACGTCATTCATGACGTCGTGAATGACACCACATTGACGTCAAAATGACGTCATTTACGACGTTGCAAAATACGTACTTCACGACGTCTCAAAAGACGTCATTTACATAGGTTGTTTTTTAACAAAGGGCTGCTTGGAAGCATTTGATGGTTTTACAGGTGCTCCCATCAGGATGGTAACACTAAAACAGAGGGATTTGAAAAGTTTTTGAATTTAGAAAGTCTTTTCCCTACGTAAGAAAATTTTTTTTTTATTATTAAAAATACTTGAACCCCCTAGTTTCAGTGTTACCATCCTGTTGGTAGCACTTACATTGCCATCAAATGCTTTCAAACAGCCCTTTGTTAAACAACAACCTATGTAAATGACGTCTTTTGAGACGTCGTGACGTACATCTTTTGCGACATCGTAAATGACGTCATATTGACGTCAATGTGATGTTATTTACGACGGCGTGAATGACGTATTTTGCGATGTCACAAATGACGTCATGATTGACGTCATAACTTTAGATAGGGTTACTTTCTTATTTACTTCTCTTCTTTCATCTCGTATATATACAGTTAAATTTTTAGTGGCCTTCTTGACCATATACTTTCTATCATCTCGGGTTTTTGGTGCACTTAAAATATAATGTAATTATTCTTTAAACATGGAATATTTTTTAAAGTTTATAAACTGCTAATATTTTTTTTTTTTTTTGTGACTACCTTAATAAAATACTCTTGTCAAAGTCCATTCTTTGTCCAAATATCATTTTTTATCAATAATATTAGGGAGAATGAAAAATATAATTTTAATTATTTCTTTCGGTTACAACATACAAAAATTAACTCAGAAAGAAAGGTAGAAACGTCATAAATAATCCACCATTATGTTGTGTCTTGTATAGGATTGTATACATCACTCACATAGTCATAGTGTACTTAAAAAACTCTTTTACTTGGTACTAGTGCCCGAAGGGCAATGAGAAATATATAATCACTTGAAATTTTGCGTCAGCTTTCATTTTAAATTCACAAAAATGTTACTCATTTCTTCATATCTGATGAATAGCTATTGCTGAAACCTATGTTAATATTAAGGTAACGGAAAAGGTGTCGTTATTGGTGAGAAAAAAATTTTTTTTCTTCAAAAGAAATTTTTTGTTATTTTTTTTTAAGTCCTGATGTAAAATGAGTGAAAAATATTAAAAAATTTGATCTCTACTTTTATAGACTAAACGACTGTAAATCATTAGAAAGGAAAAAATAACTAGTCTCTGTGAGACCTTTTTTCAAAAATTCTTAGGTGAGATCTCAGGTGAGTTTTTGGCATGAGACTTCACCTGAGATCTCACCTGAGATCTTAGCTGAGAACTCAGCTGATGTTTGAAGGTAGGGCAGAGAATAACGCATTAAGGTATTCTGCACTTATTTCTAAATGAGAAAATTTGTTTCTTTTTTTCAATTTGTAATCCCATATATGTGTTATTCCATATGGAATCATATACGGCATTATCAATCTAAAATCCGAGGCAAGCCAGATAAATATTTCATACTTTTCTTCTGGTTTTCTCTTAAGTTAAGTCGTTGACCCTATATTTTTAAGAATTTGATAGATTTTTTGTAAAAAAATACACGAGAAATATTTTAAATTTTTGAGGTTAATCAAGTACTACTAGAAATATAGCCGTTTTAGTGACAATTCCCATTAGACTGCATGTCGAATTAGTGAATTTTCAGTAGCGATTTGCAAAAAAATTAAGTCGTTGACCCCAGTATTTTTTATCGCAAATGAATTTGGCATACTTTATTTACATAATTCCAGAATTTCAGAGGTTTTGGTCAAGCCGATAAAAATCGCCCAAGCCACCTTAAGTCCTTATGAGGTGCGTCTGAAACTTGTTTATTTTTTCATTATGTGTATAACATTTACCGCCTTAGTAAACTAATTGGTTAACTAACATTTTATAAATATCCATTTAACGTATTTATGTCTGTGAATACATTTTTCAACAATTAATCTAGTAATTGATTTTACAACTATTTTTCGTTCATGATTTTTACTTAAACTTTACATATACCTTTTATTTTAAGAGTAAAATAATTTATTTTTAAAAGTGTCATAAATTTATTGTAATTGCTACAACGAAGTTAAGGATTACCTTTTCCTGTTAAGGTGGTTCTTTCATCACTCCCAGTTTCTGACCGTGTTAGAATATACCTTAGGTAAGATACCAATACCCACCACTTGTCCCGATTCAAAGGTGCAACTATCAAGTTGATATTGAATTATACTGCTTTAATTTCAAACAATTATTTCTAAATATTGTTTATTAAATCAAATTAATTATTGATTAAAAATTTTAGATCATGATATTTGATACATACGTTGTTATGGGGTGCTGCCGATGCGAAGTAGCGAGGCGGACGTGACAACCTCGACCGGGTCTGTGTTGCCCGGGTACCCCCGGCCTTCACCTCCGATAAAACTTTTTGCGCGGGTCTCGCTCTCCGAGACACCGCAGGTGACGAGTATCGCGGCGACCTTGGGCGTCGTCGCCTCTCGCGACGGTTTTAGCACGATACGAGGGGAATTGGGTACGCACACAATAATCACTCGCGAGGAATGTGAGAAAATAAGACATATTTGGGAACAAAAATATACAAATACAAACAGTACTCGCGGGTGTAAGTGTTGTTCTCGCACGTCGAGCGCGATTGCTCGACGTGCTCGCGGCGCGAAAACGCGAACCGGGCAGACCTACGCGGACTAATCTAGGGCTGCTGCCCTTTACAATAGACTGCCTGTTGGCAGGTACTTACGCGATGTGGGGAGGTCGCTCCTCGTAGATGCCTTGGATAGGCGGAACTAGGCGCTGTTGGCGTGAGTTCGCAGAGGCCAGTAGGCGTCCCTACTGGCTGCGTGTGGAGGTCAAGGTCGTCAGGCCTGGCCTTGGTCCGACCTTGTCAACGGGTTCAGGAGCCGGGTCACGGCACCAATACTTTACCGCGACGTCAAATTATCTCCAGACGTTATCGCCGAATCACCCAATCACTCCAACCAAAAACTTCAAGCACCCAAAACAACGGAAAACAAAGAGAAACGGCAAAGAAGGAAAACTCGCTTAACGCGCTTGCTGGCCCAAGCTAATCTGCCGCTCTCTTGGCCTTTTTTCCCGTTCCTCTACTTTCCCTTTCCGCTTTCCCACTTAGGCCTTTTTTCACTCTTTCCTCCTTTCCCTGCTTCCCTACCTGCCCTTGCCTACTAATGTGGCCTAACGGTGGGGCACCGTTACAACGTTCGTAGGAATAATTACGTAAAATTTGCCCTTAACCTTAAAATGCCTGCAGTTGATGCCTATGCTTTCAACGTAGGACACGAAAATGCATGCTTATGTTTGTTTTAATATCTTTTGATCAATTTTGAGACGACAGCATGATTAGTATTACTTACGCTTTATTGAATCCGTTTTTTACTTTATTCTGTTTACTAAATAAATAACTAGGCTACAACTTTCAGTAAAGAAATGCTTAGTTGTCAGAAGAGCCCCTGTTTAGATTTTATTTTTCATTTATCATTTTTTGGCGTTTATGTTCGCCAGCCTACTCTAAAATTTTTAGAGGTAGTGTGTATATTGTAACTTAATTAATGATTCTTTAAGGTTTCATATAATTCTATTCATAATTATTTCATAAAAAAATCACCTCAAATTTTTTAATGTGAGTATGAAGTACTAGCAGGAAATATAATTTCTCATTTATTTATACAGTACTCAGAAAAATAAAATAATTTCTTAAAACATAAGGTATGGACCCAATACTCAACAAGGCACCAATTTAAACAAAGAAAGTAATTCCAGTGCCACGTACTGCAAGCAAAATTATCCCAACTCAATACTCTCACAAAGACAATCCCAGCATCCTGTGCTGTGACGAAAAAAATCCCTGCGCCATACGCTGTGGCAAAAAAAATCCCTTCGCGATACGTTGCGGTGAAAATAATCCCTGCGCCATACGCTAAGATGAAAAGAATCTCTACGTAGTACGTTGTGACGAAAAGAATCCCTTAGCGATACGCTGCAACAAAGACTATCCCTGCGAGTGGAGCTGCGACGAAAAGTATCTCAGTAAGCTGCACTGCGACGAAGATTATTTCTGTGTGTGGAGCTGTGACGAAGAGTATCTCTGCGCTCTACTTTGCAACGAAGAGTATCCTTGCGATCTACGCTACGATGGAGAGTATCTTACTCTACGGTACGTTGCGACCGAGAATTTCAGACCTCTGCGCTCTAAAAAAAACCAGGTGTGGGCCTCGGGACTCGCGACAGATGTAAATTAAACATTGAAGAATATGTTATTGAACTCGGTACCTAAGTATTTGATTGTCTATGATGAAAATAGAAGTATTCGTCAGATCAGTGCCATCGTCTCTCCAGGGCTATTTTTCGGTTCCCAAGGGACCTGCAAAATAAGGACAGGGCAGCCACAGAGCAATGGCGCTTACACATGTGGTGAATCCTATAATAAGAGTATATATACTACTACCTACCTACACAAAGTTACATACATTAGTTTAACAAACGCTAGTGTGTATTACTTTCTCTGTCTCTTTTTGGATTCGGATACCTGTTTACTGTGCGTAGTTGCGCACTGAAGGGTTATAGGTTGAGGAAATGAGGAGACGACTATACAGATTTATTTTTATGAAAATATTTATTCAACTGACTTGACAAAACTAACTGACGACTGATTATAACGGACTTTTATGTGTATACAGACTTTATAAATTCAAGGAGAGCTAAGTGTTGCGTGTACACTTGATTATGGTCAAATCAGAACTGGCGCAGTACATGCCTCTCCTCTAACGCAAGCACATATACGTTCGCGCAGACGCGCATGCCTACGGCCTATCGATACAGTCGTGCACTTCAACACTCCCTCCCGACTTGAGATAGCTAATGAGATATAAAAATACAAAAATAGATATAAATTTAATTCACACAGTAATAATATTTTAATCATCAATTTTCCATGGCGCTGGTAACAAGGTTCAAACAGGCCAGGGATCACAGTCGTCCGGTGAGCACCTTACTTCTTGTCTGAAACAGAATGTGTCATATTAATCATTTATTTTAGTTACAGACTTCATTAAAGATATGATTTCTGAATTTTTCGTGGAGCTCGATAGGCAAAGGTTTTGTAAAAATGTATGCCGTTTGTTCTTTAGTACTTAACCACCTTACATTTACTCTGCCATAAGTCACACATTCTTTGACATAATGTTCATGAATTTCTGTTATATGTCTCAATTTCCCGCTTTCACTTATTTTCGAATTTAGTTCAGCTGCCTTATTATCGCACCATAGGTCAGCTGGACAACAAGTCTTGTTTAGGATGATTTTGAAAGAATTGTCTACTGCCATCAATTCTCTACATGCTTCACTTAGTGCCACGTATTCAGCCTGACATGTTGACAATGCTACGTAAGTCTGCTTGTGAGTTCTCCAGGCTACAGAATCTCCGGAGAGTTTGATGACATAACCGTTCGTAGTCAGAGAACCTTTACAATCACCAAAACTGGCATCCAAAAATGCTTCTAAGTTGTCCTGCCTTCCTAAGAACTTTAGACCAAAAGATTTAGTGCCTGCCAAGTACCGGAACACTCTTTTGACCATGTTCCAATCTTCATCAGTTGGATTTATCTGATGTCGACTGAGTACATGTACAGCATAGCTGATTTTTGGATGTACAGTGTTAGCTACGTATAATAGACAGCCCACAGCTTCTCGGTAAGGAACATTTTCTGTCGATTTTGTCCTCTTTAAATCATTCTGCCTTTCAGATTGTTCTCTTTGTTTTTTTTGTTGATTCAACACATGTCCAGTGACTATGGGAGTTTTCACGGGTCTTGAATTTTTGAATCCAAATTTAGCCAAAATTTTATCTATAAAATTAGTCTGAGTTAAGGTTAAGACCTGCCTCTCCCTTTCTTTTCTGACTTCGATACCTAGAAATGATTCTACTTCACCGAAGTCCGTCATCTCAAATTCGCTTTGCAGACTTTCTTTAACAGACTTGAAGCGATTTGGATCATTACTGGCAATAATAATATCATCAACATATAGAACTAAAATAAGAATTTAGTCTGCCTTGTGCCAAGTAAACAGACATGGTTCTAAAATGTGTGACTTCAAACCTATTTTAATAGCTGCTTCCGAAAATCTTTCATGCTATTTTTTAGGACTGACCTTTAGCCCATACAAGGCTTTTTGCAGCTTACAGATTTTATTCTGACGTTTTGAGTCTGTGCAGTTCAAACCTTCTGGTATCTCCATATATATTTTATCATCAAAAGTACCATTCAAGAAAGCTGTTTTTACGTCTAGCTGGCATGTATTTAGATTTAATTTATTTACCAGAGCTAGAACCGTTCTGATCAATGTCAATCTCGACACCGGAGCGTAGGTTTCTGCCATATATTCATTTTTGTCTTTGAATCCCCGAGTTACCAGCCGTGCCTTGTATTTTTTCTGCCCTTGAGAGTCGACCTTTTTCTTGAGCACCCAGCGAGAGTCAATTATATTTGGGCGTCTGCCATTTATAAGACCCACAGGTCTGTCTGTGAGAATCCATACATCATTTTTCGCCATTAAATCAAGCTCATCTTGTATCGCTTGAATCCAGCCTTCCCGATCTGCTGCCTTTATTGCTTCTTTATATGAAGACGGGTCTTCGTTTATTTCAGCCAGAAGCAGGTAGTGAGTGAGATCTTCTGCAGACGTATCTTTATCTGCCATATCTGTATCATATTTTTTGAAAATTAGATTTTTTATGAGATTGTCAGCAATAGCCAAACTCGCAAAACTGACATCTGTAACTGGATTTTTACACTTCAGGTTTGTATCTGCCATGTTTGCTTCTAACTCTGTTGACTTTTTTGGCTTTCCTGGTTTTCTTCGTACGACTGGAGGCTCTCCCTCCAATGTTGTCATATCTTCCCTTTCTTTCTCGAAGATCAAAAATCACTCATCTAGTTTTATATGTACTGTAACGTTCTCCCAGTTTTTAATCGAACTTTTGCCATCTATGTCTCCATATACAAAACGTTCGTTGAATCTGACGTCCCTACTCTCGTAGAGTTTTCCTTCGTCAGGAAGCAGCCGATACACTGTGGGTGTGTAACCCACCATAAATTCTCTCTTTCCTTTGGCCTGGAATTTTGTATCTGTATTTCTCTGAACTCTCATATAGGAGACACAACCAAATCTTTTCATCCAACTTATATTTATCCTTGTGTTTGGCACAAGCTTCTTCAAACGGATTTCCATATTATTTGAACGATGCGGAGTGCGATTGTACGCAAAAACTGCCGCGTTCAAGGCCAAGTCCCACATATTTTCCGGGAGTCCCCAATCATATATGAGAGCTCTGACTTTCATTTGAATGGTTTTATTCAGCCTTTCCGACGTGACGTTTTATTCGGGATTATTCTGACAGCTCAACTGGAGTTCCGCTCCAAGACTGTCTAGCACCTTTCAGATGGATCCTCCCGTGAATTATGTACCTTGGTCTGACCTTAGGTAACACACTTTAGTATCATATCCTAACAAATTTTTACATCCTTTGACGAAATTTTCTAAGTATTCACCCGTATCACTTTTGTTTTTCATGGGGTACGCTATGGCAAATCTCGAGAAGTCATCAATAAATACAGAGATAAATCTGTACCTTTTCGGAAAAGATGACGGACTTATAACTCCCATTGTGTCTGAATAGATGATCTGAAGTGGTCTGGCTGCTCTTTCTCGCACGGAGGGGAAAGGCAATTTTTGAGACTTTGTCCTCAGACTTACGTCACACGTTCTTATTGTATCACTAAAGATAGCCTCCTTCAGACTTTTAATATCCGGGTATGCTTTCTGTAATTCCCTGAGATATTCCAGTGATGCATGTCCCAACCTGACATGTCACAGCATAGCCCCGTTATTGTCTTTAAATATTGTATATTTTTTAGAGAATGGACTCTGCACTTCGTTTATTAACATAGTCTCAACTGTCCCGATATCATAAAACTTTTTATCTTGTATCAGAAACAAGTCGTCAAAGGAACTATCATCTATATCTACCCTTCCGATCGAGCTCTTCAAATTGTTTGTTAAGTTCATGCTTTCTGGAGCTGAATTTTCAGGACAAGTTTGTGCTTCTCACTCTGCCGTTAGTATTTTCATTCTTTCACCACTTTCGATTTGTCTTTGACCCGGCTTTTTAATGTTATCGGACTTTATGAATTCGACTGTCCAGTATGGTTTTTGATATATTCCTGATATCCAGACATTTTCTGTTTCAGGGTTAAAGATGCTAATCTCTCTTGATCATCTAAACTAGCGGCCCCCCGTCTCGGCTTCGCCCGAGACTTACTAAGTAAAACACCGTAGTGTGTCGACATGTAATGTAAAATGTTTTCAGTTAGAAATTTTACACATATTCTTGACACATCTCAGAACAAAAATCTTCTTATTAAAAACATATTTTTTGGGAATCCATATAGTTTATTTGGTCAGATAATAAGGTGTAAAAATTGAAAAAATAATTATGCTGAAAAGTACCGTGCGTTCTTTATGCCATAAAATAATCGGTGGCCATACAAAGCTGTTGATTTACAGTTTCTCCCGTGTAATTCACGAAAAGGGCTATTTTTTAAAGCTGTTAAGATTTTAAACTCCCAAAAAATTTATATTAAAAAAAATTTTTTTTTCTCATATCTCACAACTTTACTGGACCTAAAACCCTACATTTTTATTGCCACAAAAACACAAATACATTTTCTACTTATTTAAAAATCTGAAGTAGAATCTTTAAAGATTCAAGAGATTACTGTGAGGGTAAAATGAAAAGCTGATCTCTCACGTAATGGATTCTTTATTTTTCGATTTTGACACTGCTGTTCCAATCTCGATAAATTTTCTGCGTCAGTTTCGTAACGTCTAAGTAAAATTGTATTTATTAGATACACTTGAAGTTTTTCTTTTAGTTCACCCTCTTGCAACGGGAACATGTGGGTAAGCGCGTTGGCGACGCGACGACTCAGAAGGTAGCCGTTGTGGCTGCCCGTGCCCCTCAGAGCTGTTTTCCCTGGCTTACATTTGTAGCCAAAAATTCTCTCACTGCACCAGGTGGGATGGTGAGACTGCTACACAACTCTGAAGAGTTGGAGCAGATTGTACTCTGGCTAGATCTTATGTCTCATGGTATTATGCCAGAGATGTCATCGTGTAGAATGATTTTGTTTTGGATCGCACTCGTCGAGATTCAGGGTGAATAGAGACCTAGGTCCCTTCCCCCTTAGAGAAGAGTGTCGTCCATAATCGGGATATCCAGCTGCAAGACAATAATCTACATTCTCTATGCAGCTCGTTGAACTGCCGGAAGACGACTGCATCAGCTTTCGAGACGCTCCGGCGTATTTTAACCACACTTATTTAATTCTGTTGCAGGTAGCCTCGATTTTATGTCGATGCCACCTAGTGGATACTACTGAACTAAAGTGAAAAGCTGGCTTTTTTCTGCAAAACTTTGAGCTCATTTATTGCTATAGTTATTAAATTTTTTAAGATAAAAACTATACTAAAACCATCTAGAAAGTGAAAAGCTGGCGTATTTTAGCAAAACTTTGAGCTCATTTATCGCTATTGTTATTAACTTTTT
>NW_019379636.1:1046543-1061520 GCF_000648655.2 Copidosoma floridanum
TCGCAAAAGAGAGCTTTTGCGCGAGCACGTGGGCGAAGGATAATGTAAAGAAAAGGGGGAACACCCAAGTAACTTAATGTATCTTTAATACCACAACGTTGAGCTTTACATGAACTTGCTTTTAACATAACTTAGAGATAAAGAGTAATTGCTTAAATATTTATAATGTGTATAAAAACTGGATTCTTCTTGGGTACGCACTCTTGGCCAGAGAGCACGTACAGGCCGTCAAGCTAGGCGGCGTCCCGCGCGCAGACAGACCCTTTTTCTGTTCCCGAGTTTCCGACTTCTCCTCCGGCCTCTCTTCTCCCGCCTCAGCTGTGGTGGTAAAGCCCTGGCGTGTGCGAGCGAGCAGGACGGTCACAGCACCACGGTGATCAAGCGCGGCGCCCTTCCCGTTCCTTAGCGCGTGTGAGAGAGAAAGAGGCCGACTGCGCTAGTCAAAATCCTCTCTCGGCATCAACGTCTGCTTGCGACGTTGGCACGTCGTTGGCGCGCTGAGCCGAGCCGCCACAACCACTTCCCTTCCAGTGACCTTCGCAGGAAGCGAAGGGAATGTTACGTGCTTTGGTATGGTATGCACTGGAGGCTCTGGGCTGGTGGCTTCTGATGTTGGTTCCGAGCCTGGGAGTTTCTGCTGTTGTTGCTCGTTGGTTTGTTGCGACGGTTGCTCGTTGATTTTTTGAGACGGTTGCTCGTTGATTTGTTGAGACGGTCCTGTTGCTGGAGGTTGTTGCCGAGTAGTCTGGTCCGCACAGCTGGACTCCGCAGGCTCCAGATACGCGGGCTTCAGTTGGTCAACCGACACGACCTTCTCCAGCCCATTGACCTCAATTACATAAATTCTATTTTCCGTCCTTTTAATGACTCGGTGCGGGCCTGTATAAGGCAGTTCAAGCGGCTTTTTAATACTATCTACTCGCTTGAACACATGCAAGCTTTTCTCCAGGTCTTTGTGCACGAAGGGGCGTGCGGTAGTGTGCCTGGTTGCTGGAACCGGCCGGATAGCCCTGAAGAGTCTGCGAAGACTTGCGACAAAACTGGACTTGTCCGCCTGCACCGATTCCGACACGAAAAATTCGCCTGGTATGCGCAGGGTAGTGCCATATAGCATTTCTGCAGGGGAGGCCTCGAGGTCCTCCTTAAAAGCCGTTCTCAGCCCCAGCATGACCGTGGGAAGGCAGTCCAGCCAGGACTGCGGGCAGCACCGGAGCGCAGCCTTCAAGGTGCGATGGAACCTCTTCACCATGCCGTTTGACTGGGGGTGGTACGAAGTCCTGCGTATAAGCTGTGCGCCTATGGCCTTGGCGAGTCCAACAAAGAGCTCGGACTCAAATTGCGCCCTTCGGTCGGACGTGATGTAGAGTGGAGTGCCGTACAGACTGACCCAGTTGTCCAAAAACGCTTTTGTCACGGTATTCGCTTGCACGTTTGACAGGGGAACTGCAACTGGCCATCTGGTAAATCTGTCAATAATCGTCAAGCAGTACTGCATTCCTGCAACAAGCGGCAGCTTGATCAAATCCACGTGGACGTGCTCAAAGCGATTATCGGGCTCCGTAAAGCGTCCGAGCACTGCTCGATTGTGGCGTCCGACTTTAGAGCGCTGGCAGGGCTCGCAGGATCGAGCCCAGGCAATGGCGTTCCTGCGCAGGCCAGGCCAGACAAACTTACTTGCCAGAGTTCTTGCTGTGGCTCTGCCTCCCGGGTGCGCAAGGCCGTGAACTGCATCGAAAGCCAGTCGGCGTAGGGGGGCCGGAAGGTACGGCCGGACGATGTTATCCTTGACGTCGCAAAAAACATCGTGTCCGTCCATCTTGAGCCGCAGCAGCTGCAATGCCGAATCCCCAAGCGTCTCCAGTTCAGGGTCGACGGTCTGGGCCCCGGCGATAGTGGCTGCGTCCAAAAAACTTGGCATAGAGATTGTTGCCGTTTCCAACCTAGGAGCCGCGACCTCATCCCTGACGCTTGGCGCGTCCGAAACAGCTGGCAATGAGGCGGCGCATATCCTGGACAGAGCATCGGCCACGACATTGTCCCTACCGCGGGCGTGACGCAGTGTGGTATTAAATCTGAGAATATACTCCAGATGTCGAGCTTGCCAGGGCGATGCCCTATCGGAGCGCTGTTGCGGGGCATGAACAAGCGGATTATGGTCTGTATAGATGGTGAAGTGGCGTCCCTCCAGGATCCTCTCAAAGTACTTGACAGCTTCGTAAATCGCCAACAGTTCCCTGTCGTACGTGCTGTATCGGCGTTGTGTGTCCGTCAGCTTCTGAGAAAAAAACCCTAGAGGACGCCAGACGCCGTTTCGCTGTTGCTGCTCTAGCACCACCCCAATTACAACGTCCGATGCGTCTGTTCTGAGCGCCAGCGGCGCTTTGGGAAGGTAGAAAGTCGTGCACGCGGCATTTGCTATGCCGTCCTTGCATTTTTGAAAGGCTACATCTGCTTCACGTGTCCACGACAGCTTGGCCTTTTTAGGAAGACCCTTGAGTAGGTCGTGGAGTGGCGCTTGTAACTCGGCAGCATGGGGCGTGCAACGCCTGTAGTAATTGATGACGCCGAGGAAACGTCGGAGCTCGGATGTGGTGTCGGGCTTGGGAAAGGCCTGAACGGCCTCCACTTTGGCGGCCGGAGGCTGGAAACCCTCCTTCGAAACCCTGTAACCGAGGTAAACTACTTGCGGCTGTCCTATGGAACATTTATCTGGGTTGATACGTAATCTAGCCTCCTGCAGAGTCCTCAACAGCTGACGCAGATGGTCCAGATGTTGCTTGTGGTCCTTGGATACAATGAGTATATCATCGATGTACTTCTTGGCAAAGGGCAGCTTCCGCAGGACATGGTCGATTGTTCTCTGCATCGATTGTGCGGCATTCCTGAGGCCAAGAGAAGTACCTAAAAATTCAAACAGACCGAAGGGTGTGGTTACTGCTGTTTTCTCCACATCTCCCTTGGCTATCGGAATTTGATAAAAAGCCTTGCGTAAATCTATCGTCGAAAAAATTTCCCCTTCGCTCTCCTGCAGCAAGTCCTCGATCACTGGCAGCAGGTATCGGTCCGGGATGGTGATGGCGTTCAGGCGGCGATAGTCGCCGGTAACACGCCATGTGCCGTCCCTCTTCGGCACCATGTGCAGGGGGCTGGCCCATTGGCCCGAAGAAGGCTGAACTATTCCCTTGTCCAGCAGCTCGGCAAATGTTTTCCTGGCCGCAACCAGCTTGTCGCCGATCAACCTGCGAGGGCGCTCGAATACGGGTGGCCCGGTGGTAGAGATGGTGTGCTTAATTGGCAAGCCAGGTACCTGGATTGGGCTGGTGTTGGGGCTAAAGACGTCGGCGAATTCCTTGAACAAGGCGGCATACTCATGTGCCAACTCGCTGTCGTTAGTTAGTAGCACGGGTGCAATGGTCGACACGAAGTGTAGCTGAGCCGGTGCGAGCGTGCCATCAGTCATCAGCCCAGTTGTTGGGTCCGTGAGGCGGCCATTCTTTAGGTCCACCAAAAGACCATACTTCAGCAAGAAATCAGCACCCAGAGTGGCATACGGCACATCAGCGATGATGGTGTCGCAGATGTAGTCTCACCTCATGCCAAGGTTGAGCGAGAGTTGTTTGCGGCCAAAGGTGTTGATTGTCGTTATGTTTGCGGCGTGCAACACGAAACTCTGTTGTGGGGGGGGGGGGGGCTTTTTGACCGAATGCAGTGGCAGGAGAGAAACCACAGAGCCGGTGTCCACGAGGAATGTGACGTTGCTGCGCCTGTCGCGGATGTGCAGACGTTTATCTTGATGAGGCCCTGCCTCCGACATCTGCGGCGGAGGGGGGCCTACTGGTTTCCCTGCTGTCCTGAGTTGTCCGAGTAAGTGCAAGGCTGCTCGCAGCTGCGCGCCTTGGCTTTAAACCTTCTGTGGTACCAACACCAATCCTGGTTTGGCGCGGCTGATCAGCTGCGACCGCGGTTGTTGGACTGTGAACGGGTACGAGAGCGGCTGCGACCTTGGCGTCCGGCCTGTTGGATGTTGCTTGGGCGGACTTTGAGGGCCAGCTGGGATAGAGCAGCTTCCACCGTTCTTAGGCGTTCGACCAGCCCGCTCTCGGAGGGTGCTCTGCTTACTGCCATGACGCCTCCGATACTGTTGGCCACGATTTCATCAGCCACTGTAAGAAGCTCTTCCGTGTTATCGGACCTAAAAATCTTTAAAAGATTTTGAGCGTTTATTGGGAGCAAGGATTTCCATTTGACTAGCAGAGTGTCGTCCTGCATGCGAGAGCCTGCAAGGAACTTCATCTTGCGCCAGAGTTGTGAGGGCTTCATATCCCCTAGCTGTAAATTTGTGAGGAGGTTATGAAGCTTTGTCTCATCGGAGTCCGTGGTACGTTTAAGTATCTGCTCTTGTAGTGCCTTGTATTTATCTGTATCCGGTGGATGCTCTAGCAGGTCAGACACCTCGCTCACCGTCTAGTTGTCCAACACGCCCAGCACCTGGTAGAACTTTTGGGCGTCATCTGTTACGCCGTTGGCAGCGAAAATACCTTCTATAAGAATAAACCAGATGTGTGACTGGTCGCGCCAGAACGGCAGCATGCTGAGCTTGTTGCTCATGTCAGCTTCGTGTTGTGGGTCTGTTGGATCGGAAATTATCGGATTACCTTGTGTATGCGGGGGGGGGGCGGTATTTTTGGCCTCCTCCCCTTCGTGCGTGTTGTTTTCTGGAACCTTCTGCGGCGTGCCGACGTTGTACGGAACGGCCTGGGTTTCAAAGCCGTAGAGGGGCCCTCTGGGCACCGGAGGAAACGGCAGCAGGTCGAACCCGGCAAGGTTTTCCTCGTCCCAATAAGTGTCGGGGTGCCGCACTGTGATGTTGGTTGGCAGCCTTGGCCTTGGGCGCGTAGGAAAAGCCTGGGAAGGCGATGCCACCACGGACTGGTTGTTTGCTTCGACCGGGAGCCGCTGCTCGTTCCCAGGTTGAGAAGACCCACGGCCGCGTGAACGCCCTAGCCCCAAACTGCGGGTTTCTACTGACATAGACCGGGCAATCACCCACGCACGGGAGAGAGAAATTTCATTTTTTAAGTTATGTTGTTCGCCACGCCATGCACTGTCTCGCACTCTAGGGCACCTTGGCGCTCAAGGAGACTAAGGTCACACACATACACAAGGGAAAAAGTCAGTGTTCGAGTTCGTATGGTGCTTCACTGTTCACTGATCGGGGTCACCACTTTGGAGGTCATTGTACGGACTTCGCAAAAGAGAGCTTTTGCGCGAGCACGTGGGCGAAGGATAATGTAAAGAAAAGGGGGAACACACAAATACTTTAATGAATCTTTAATGCCACAACGTTGAGCTTTACATGAACTTGCTTTTAACTTAACTTAGAGATGAAGAGTAATTGCTTAAATAGTTATAATGTGTATAAAAACTGGATTCCTCTTGAGTACGCACTCTTGGCCAGAGAGCACGTACAGGCCGTCAAGCTAGGCGGCGTCCCGCGCGCAGACAGACCCTTTTCCTGTTCCCGGGTTTCCAACTTCTCCTCCGGCCTCTCTTCTCCCGCCTCAGCTGTGGTGGTAAAGCCCTGGCGTGTGCGAGCGAGCAGGACGGTCACAGCACCACGGTGATCAAGCGCGGCGCCCTTCCCGTTCCTTAGCGCGTGTGAGAGAGAAAGAGGCCGACTGCGCTAGTCAAAATCCTCTCTCGGCTTCAGCGTCTGCTTGCGACGTTGGCACGTCGTTGGCGCGCTGGGCCGAGCCGCCACAGATAGATGTATATGTTTATGTACGTATATATTGGGAAACAACTACCTTAACCGGAGGTCGTGCCATCGCACGGGTCGCTTCATCGCATTGGTCGAACCCCCAAGCGCGCCAAAATGCATGTTTCACATCAAAACACGCACACACTGAACCAAGCGACACTAAGTGCTAAGTTTAGATATACGTTTTAAATATACTAATATTGTATTAGATACACATCAGGTTTGGAATTTGGGAGCAATGATGAAATATCTTCAGCTTCTTGACTCACGCACATTGTTTTCTCTGACTACGTGTGTATGTGTCTGACTCTGACTACGCGTGTACGTGTGTATGTATAGGCATTATACTTCTATAATCTATAGCTATACCTGCTGCATTCGCAAACAGTAAGAGAGGGGATGGGTAATCCCCCGGCCGTGTTCCTCGATTCCTTTTACTCTCTCATTCGCACACTTCTCCTGTACAGCATATACCATGTATGCAATGTATATCTACATATTTTTTGTAATGCTGCTTTTTCTTTACGGTCACCATGCATCACTCACCATTACTACGCTCACGCGCGCCAGTAGATGTTTCACATAAAAATACATAAATATTTAAATAAATACATGAATGAATAAGTAAATAACGGAGAGATGAGAAGACGAACTAAAATCTGAAGCTCTTCAAAACCACGTAACCATGTTGGCGAACCAACTTTACTTTTTTAATAATGGATTGGGGAAGGTTTTAGGAAACAATCCCAGAAAGTTATTTTAATACTGTATAATGTAAATTATGCTAAAAATCAGATGAGAATCTTTTCACTCTCAAGACCATAAAAAATAAATAGCTGATAAGTTACTTTGATTTTCGAAAATTTATTTTTCGTTGTTTTGAGAGTAAAAAGATTATCATCCAATTTCTAGTATAATTTGCATTATAGAGTATTAAAATAACTTTTTTTTTTATTTTCATTAAGTTTAATATCTTATTTTGCTCATTTTTCAATAGTATTATATTATAATCGTTGTATTTAATATATCTTACATCAAATTCTTAGACATTTTTGTAATCCAGACTTTAAAAAGTTTTAAGCTATTCTATTAGTTGCTTGAATTTTTATACCTTATTAAGATTCTCATACAATTCCTTGATTTCCGAGAATTACTTTTTTTCTTTTCAGAGAGTTAAAAAATTCATATCAGATTTCATACGTATATTTATTTTATCTAGCATTAAAATAGCTTTTTTCAACTTCAGTTAACGTTTTTACTTTGTTCTTTTTCCACTATCGAAATACTAAAATTTTTCCTAATTAAAGTACACATCAGATTTTTATTGGTAGATTTTAACAGGTCCAAAAAACTTTGCATGCGATCCTTGTAGTAGTTCGAAACCAAATTTTAAGTTTCACCATAAAACTAACTTTGCTTTAAAGTGAAACGTTAGGCAAGCTTGCTGATGTAATTGGTATCTATAGAAAAAAAACCAAGACTACAAAAATAATAACCTTATACAGTGGTATGCGATACGGTAGTCATTTTAAAATAAGAAACTACGATTATATCAAATGTCTTTTCAAAGATGTATCATATTCGAATGTATTAACAATATGAAAGATTTTAATTGTAATGAGATCAACAAAAAATAGTCAAGTTCGTTGCTAGCTAGATCAAAGAGCTCTTAGTAATCAAAAATGATTAAATAGCACGATAAATGTATTTATAAAGATATGTTTAAGAAAACAAAAATTTCACAAAATGAAATGGTATATTTTCACATTAATGGGATTAACAAAAAAAAGTCAACTTTTTAAACATTTAAAAAAAATTTTTTTGGCATAATATCCTACATCTATATTACAATTATTCCAATACTTAAAAGAGGTAAGTATTGTATTACAGAGAAAAGCGTATCGATTCTTTACAAAATCATGAAATCTGTATAATGTAAATGCACTAATGACATTTTCGTTCGTTTTAAAAAAAATGTATGAGTTCTCAGAGAGAACGAAAGTTTATAAATAAAAAAGTCATTGGTTAAAAGTTATGAATGTTAATAAATATTTTCATTGATATGTGTGTTTTAAGGTGCTTTCACAGTGGCAAAAACTCATGAATCATATCAATGTATGTCGTATTTTTTAAGTTCATGGTATCGTAATAAATCGATATTCTCATACCATTTTCAAAAATACGAGAAATCAATACATACACTTACTGTCATGTTGTTATTCATAGAAGCTGAAGTATCATAAATTATTTATCAAGTGAATCAGAAAATAATTTAGTTTTAGAAGTAAATTAATATTCATCTTTGTATAACAAGAGGAAGCAATAAGATGATCTGCAACAGATACTTGACATCTCACAATAACTAAACTAAATAAAGAAAGTAAAATAATGTACACTGTATCAAACAGTAATTATAAATTTGAAATAAGAGAAAGAATGTATTTCCTTGAACTTTCTTACAATTTTATCATCGTACGAATTGGTAAATTAAAATTTTGCAAGTCTAACACGCCTTTATTTACAGCATTACTTATAATTAATAACAGAAATTCAGTTNGTTATTAAACTTTTTAAGATAAAAACTATACTAAAACCATCTAGAAAGTGTAATGAATCAGTGTGCAAAATTTCAGCAAAATCGGTTCAGTAGTTTTTGCGGTTAGCGATTACAACGGCTTAAGCGACTTTGCTTTACATATTAGTAAAATAGATACACAGACCCATGTCAGCAAATGTATGTAAAGAGAGTAAATTCCTGACCAAGTCCCGAGCACAAACTACTCCGTTCAACTCAACCTCCTAATTACTATTTTCAAGTACCATACTCCCCACTCCCTCTGCTCTCAAATCTGCAGATTAGTCTGAATTTGCACATTTAATTTTTCCAATTTTTCTTCTGTCAAGGTTTTCAAATAATTATTCCGACTTTGTAAAATGGTCGGTCGCTCTCGAATCAGCGATGAATTTAATTTTATCAGTCCCATCAGATTCTAAATTATTTACCTAATCTGCAGAGTTTGAAATCAAGAGTTTTGAGAGGCTCGATCAACGTTAGAGACTCACCTTTATTTGAACCCAACGCGTTTTGTTTTCCCTTAGTTTTTCGGTCCTGGTTAGAAAGTTTCTGTCTTTTGGAGTCTCTTTTATCTCTGACGTTGCTAAAGTCTCTTTTCTGCCCCAAAACCCGGGAATTTGAGCGACCCCGGCCACCGCCACGGCCGCGGCCGTGGCCACCTTGATTCTCTCGGCTTCCTCGCCTCTGCCTTTTAAAATTCCATGAATATGACTTAAATTGCTCACCTCATTTTGGGCTGCACTTTTTGTGGGCTGGTATATCGTTCACAAAAGTGCCACAAGTGTAGCACTTTTTGAGTCCGGTTCCAGCCTTCGGGCATTGGTCTGCCATATGGTACCAGTCGTCGCAGTTGAAGCACTGAAGGCAATTCTGGGGCCAAGATGCTGCCAACATCGCCCTTGTGGGTTGGCCTCTGGTTGCTTCTGCCAAGCCTTCCAACTCAACCTTTAACATGTACGACATAAGATTTTCGTATGCCATACCCTTTCCGTCTTTGCTTTGCATTTTAAGGGTGAAATCTGTCACCTGCACGCTAGATACCACTCCAACTACAGCGGTACAAGAAGCATCTCTCTTTTTTTTCAGAAAAGGGATCAGACGTACTTTTAACCCCATAGTTCCTCACCAATTCTTCAAATCTTTCAATAAATTTAGACACCGACTCTTTCCCTTTATTAAATTTAATTTCGTGCAATTTTCTCCGAATTGCGGCCGTAGTGATAGGTGTATCTCCCCTTTTAGAATTTTTCAGACTTTCTGAAATTTAAATCGGGTCTTGCAGTCGCAATATTCCAAGATGAAATCTCTGAGCTACTCTGTTCAATAGTGGATCTCGGACTTTTACCTTATCATCACGAATCGCGTCTTCACTTATTGACTGTAAGGTTTTAACCGAAGGATCAATAACATACAGTAGTCCTTTTGACCAGAGTTCTGACTTCAATTTATCGTAAAAGACTTCAAATTTAACATCTTTAGTTAGACTATAATGAAAGAAATTAAGAGAATCACGCCCGAGTCTAGAATTAATTGAGTTCCAAATGCTTGTATCAATAAGTTCTGCGCCACTTTTGGGTATGTTATCTGAATTTGTTTCGTCAAAGAAATTTTTAAGTTTTTCTTTTATGCTCACCTGGTTTCTTCCAGGTCTTGGCGTGGAGTGTGAAGGAGGTCTGGAGGTGGCCAGTGTCTCGAGTCTCACCAGCCTTTCGTTCTACCTATTTAGTATTTGATCAAAGTTCTGCAATACCGAGTAGAACTCCTCCCTTGCCCGCTCTTCTTCCTGCTTTTCCTCTTCAGCCTTCCTCCTTTCCTTTGCCACCTTCTTAACATTTGGTCGAATTCGGCCATTAGGTTTTCCAGTCTGCGCGTTGGACTGTTTTCTGTAATTTTTGAAACTTTATTTTCGTCTGATGTCGACTGTCGTTCAATCACTACCTTTGACCATTTATATTTATTTGGCACTGTTTCTATTTTCTTTATACTTATTCGCGGAGTTTCGCCTGTGCTTAGTTTGAAAACGGTTTCTGCTCGTTTTTCCGACGTATCCTCAATGCCTACCTTTCTGTCTAATTTAAATTTCTCGTCACGTTTTCTGCCATTACCGATGGCATTTAGAGCATCAGTATCAGACGTTTTATAAACTGACTTAATCTCATCAACTGTCTTATTCACATCAACCGACTTTACAAATAACCTGGGTTCATTTTGAGCAGAATTTCCATTTTCGAAATCTTCCTTAAAAAGATCTCCTGGTAGTGTTAGTTTTCCGCCCTTAAGGCCGAGAAAATTCAACTAGTACAAAATGTCGTTTTCAATCAGGACTTCTAAAACACAACAAATATCAGGAGTCTTTAGAGAGTTAATCTAGACCAACCGAACACAAGTCGTTTCTAGTCAATCGGTCCAGTGCACACAAAGCACTATTGTGTGCTGGGCACCTACACAGTCCTGCGTGGCCGAACACAAGCCTCACGTGACTGTGCAGGTCACAGCGAAAAATTTAAGAATGTATATTACGCACCTTCGACATTTACAATATCACTCCCGACATGGGCCCTGATACAGCTTTCGTCCGCCGATAACACGACTTCCGAGTCTCGTACATTTGGCCCTACGCGCAGACAAATACTGTGACAAGCTCTTGACAGAGCATTGAAAGTCTGCTCATCTAAAATAAATTTTCTGCCTTTTATACAGGAAAATATTCAACGAACTATCTCTCATTTTTATTTAATATGAGGTATCTGCCTTTGTTGTATCGATCTCAGAGTGTTTATGTATCACCCTTACTACCTTCGTTTGAGCCAAAACAAAACACCGACCGAGCTCGATCACGGTTACTACGGCGGAAACCGAGAGAGAGAGAGAGAGAATTATTTTGTGGTTAGAAGTCGCGCATCGCTGTTCAATGCGCGCGAGAGAGGCCATGTGGTCTCATGTTAGTAAGACGGAGAGCGAACGCCTTCTCTCTGCTCGTTACCTCCCCCTGTCTTTTTCCACACATTCGAAAACAACCGAGCACATGCCCACGGCGCTTTTGTCATCACGTGCGAGTAGACAGTTTTATTTTTCCCGAGTTCTTCTAGGAACTTGCTGACCTTTTCTTGTTTGTTTGTTTTTTTTCTTGTTTTTGACTGTCTCTTGCCGTAGCACTGTCTCCGAGATTCGACACAAAACACTTAATGATATTGCTATCACTTACCGACATTTTGCACCTCAAGCTGATCTGTGCTTGCTGCCTTGGGAGATCATGGGGGCAACACCATCGCCGCGGCCTCATTCTCAGTCCCGGTCACCCGGAGCTCCCCGTCCATGAAGTCGCGATCTCCTCACTCTTTTCCTTAGCCAGAGCTAGTTTCCTATCAACCATTTTCCTCCCAGGGACTAGAAAAAGTAAAGCACAAACGAGAGAAAAGCGCGGTGAAACGTGCTGGGGCCCGTAACCTCAAGGGTTATAGGTTGAGGAAATAAGGAGACGACTTTACAGATTTATTTTTATGAAATTATTTATTCAACTGACTTGACAAAACTTACTGACGACTGACTATAACGGAATTTTACGTGTATACAGACTTTATAAATTCAAGGAGAGCTAAGTGTTACGTGTACACTTGACTATGGTCAAATCAGAACTGGCGCAGTACATGCCTCTCCTCTAACACAAGCACACATATGCTTGCGCAGACGCGCATGCCTACAGCCTATCGATACAGTCGTGTACTTCAACACGCACATGCGCGAATTTTGTTGGGTTGGTTCTTTACTAAAGACGGTTTAAGATGGAGTTTGAATAAACACAATTGGAAGAACCCGGGAAAATTTGGAACTATGGTCAAATATTGAAATTTTAAAATAATCCTGTTCACAGAGAAGAAATTAAAAAAAATTATACTAATTTTAGTAATTAATCATATTCTACAAGCACAAAATATTCAAGAAAGCAATGAAAAATGCTTACCTGTATGAGTACAATAAAAAGAGAGCAAACATGAGAGCAGACGATCAATGGCTCTCTCTATTTTACTTACTTTTACAGGTACTGCCAAAATGCCTTTTTCAATTTTTTTCTCAACATTTTGCGACTGTCGAAAGAAATTTAAAAGTGCTTATTGATGAAAAATTATTCACCCTACACGCTGGTATTTTTATTTTTTCTGTATATCAAACCGTTAAAAGATATAAGCAAAACGAACTTTAAAACACAATTTTGACACTAATAGACCACTTAAAAATAATCGCAACTACTTCTTTTGAAATCGTCGGGCTCAATAATATATAATATAAAAAACGCCCAAATAATTTTATTATATTATTATTATACATGTATGATATTTAATTTTTATGTACTTTTTTATACAGCTATAATAATACAGGTAGTACACCTTACAAACGAGAGAAGGGCGGCAGTCTGCGCGTGGAGAAAGAGATAGAGAGCCGAGCCGAGCTTATTTTAAGGTAGTTGTTTCCTAAATCAAAAGTATCTAAAAAGGCACGAAATTTTCAGCAAAACTAATCTAAACGTCGAAAAATATGTGTAAAAAATTTGAGAATTTGAGATTGATTTACCACGTCGTTATTGAAATATCCTCGTCAAAAAATCACTCTTTCAACATTGGAGCAATGGTGCAAAAACTACATAGCCCCATTATTTTAAAAAGTGTAACTTACCGCATATCTATAAATAATTAAAAAACTACTGAAAACTTACTTAGACAGTAAAGACACATACATTTTTTAAAGAACTTTTTACCTCATAGTTTTCAAGTAATAGTAATCAAAAAAGTGCTCTTCGTTTGATTTTGAAAGATAACCAAGTAAGTATCACTTATGGGGCAACGTCACTCTGTTACATGAGTAAAAGTAGATATTTGGAGGTCATTGTACGGACCTCGCAAAAGAGAGCTTTTGCGCGAGCACGTGGGCGAAGGATAATGTAAAGAAAAGGGGGAACACACAAATACTTTAATGAATCTTTAATGCCACAACGTTGAGCTTTACATGAACTTGCTTTTAACTTAACTTAGAGATGAAGAGTAATTGCTTAAATAGTTATAATGTGTATAAAAACTGGATTCCTCTTGAGTACGCACTCTTGGCCAGAGAGCACGTACAGGCCGTCAAGCTAGGCGGCGTCCCGCGCGCAGACAGACCCTTTTCCTGTTCCCGGGTTTCCAACTTCTCCTCCGGCCTCTCTTCTCCCGCCTCAGCTGTGGTGGTAAAGCCCTGGCGTGTGCGAGCGAGCAGGACGGTCACAGCACCACGGTGATCAAGCGCGGCGCCCTTCCCGTTCCTTAGCGCGTGTGAGAGAGAAAGAGGCCGACTGCGCTAGTCAAAATCCTCTCTCGGCTTCAGCGTCTGCTTGCGACGTTGGCACGTCGTTGGCGCGCTGGGCCGAGCCGCCACAGATAGATGTATATGTTTATGTACGTATATATTGGGAAACAACTACCTTAACCGGAGGTCGTNAGAGAAAGAGGCCGACTGCGCTAGTCAAAATCCTCTCTCGGCTTCAGCGTCTGCTTGCGACGTTGGCACGTCGTTGGCGCGCTGGGCCGAGCCGCCACAACCACTCCCCTTCCAGTGACCTTCGCAGGAAGCGAAGGGAATATTACGTGCTTTGGTATGGTATGCACTGGAGGCTCTGGGCTGGTGGCTTCTGATGTTGGTTCCGAGCCTGGGAGTTGCTGCTGTTGTTGCTCGTTGCTTTGTTGCGACGGTTGCTCGTTGATTTGTTGAGACGGTTGCTCATTGATTTGTTGAGATGGTCCTGTTTCTGGAGGTTGTTGCTGAGCAGTCTGGTCCGCACAGCTGGACTCCGCAGGCTCCAGATACGCGGGCTTCAGTTCATCAACCGACACGACCTTCTCCAGCCCATTGACCTCAATTACATAAGTTCTATTTTCCGTCCTTTTAATGACTCGGTGCGGGCCTGTATAAGACAGTTCAAGCGGCTTTTTAATACTATCTACTCGCTTGAACACATGCGAGCACTTCTCCAGGTCTTTGTGCACGAAGGGGCGTGCGGTGGTGTGCCTGGTTGCTGGAACCGGCCGGATAGCCCTGAAGAGTCTGCGAAGACTTGCGACAAAACTGGACTTGTCCGCCTGCACTGATTCCGACACGAAAAATTCGCCTGGTATGCGCAGGGTAGTGCCATATAGCATTTCTGCAGGGGAGGCCTCGAGGTCCTCCTTAAAAGCCGTTCTCAGCCCCAGCATGACCGTGGGAAGGCAGTCCAGCCAGGACTGCGGGCAGCACCGGAGCGCAGCCTTCAAGGTGCGATGGAACCTCTCCACCATGCCGTTTGACTGGGGGTGGTACGAAGTCCTGCGTATAAGCTGTGCGCCTATGGCCTTGGCGAGTCCAACAAAGAGCTCGGACTCAAATTGCGCCCTTCGGTCGGACGTGATGTAGAGTGGAGTGCCGTACAGACTGACCCAGTTGTCCAAAAACGCTTTTGTCACGGTATTCGCTTGCACGTTTGACAGGGGAACTGCAACTGGCCATCTGGTAAATCTGTCAATAATCGTCAAGCAGTACTGCATTCCTGCAACAAGCGGCAGCTTGATCAAATCCACGTGGACGTGCTCAAAGCGATTATCGGGCTCCGTGAAGCGTCCGAGCACTGCTCGATTGTG
>NW_019379636.1:1068043-1079145 GCF_000648655.2 Copidosoma floridanum
AGATGCAGGATTAGATAAATAAGTATAAGGATATATTCAAATAAATACTTGAATTCAATATGAATTATTTATTATTATTTTTTTTTAATCCAAAAATATTTAAAAACAAATCCCTGGCAAGCAGGCCCAAACCCCTTTATAACGTATGTTATTTGATGTATCATTCGGATGGTATATAACCACTAAGACACATCACAATACTCTAGAATTCTTTATCAACAAATTTTTTCAACATTAAAAGTATTCCCTACTTATCATTCAGCTACAATCCATTTAAATTTCATGTGGGCTCCATACAAAATTCACGTTGAATCTATGCGACGAATTGAAAAGGATATATATGTGAAATTCTTGTAGAACCCAAACAGATTTGTAATATGAAATCAAGGTGGAATTCATTTGGGATTTTATATAAATATTTTCAGTAGAGATATTATACTCCATATAATAAAAACATGAAAACTGAAAAACGAGAGTATTTTAATGTGAATTAAGTTCTTTTGTAGAGATTGCAATAAAACTTTTAATCGCCAGTTGTTATGTTATTATATAATTGGTATGAGGATATATTCATGAGTGTCAAACGTCTGAACCTTTTAAAACAGTACTAATATTTGAGCCAAGGATTCCTGCAGGAAAGTATGAGCAAAAATCTTATAGGTTTTCCCACAGGATTCCTAAGGTACTCCACTAGAATTTATTACACGAATTTTAGATAGAAAATTCTACTGAATTCTTTTATAAACATTCAATTGAAATTTTATCACGTTATGTTATTATTTTACAAATTGTAACTTACATAACCGTTGTACGTAACAAAAATTTTAAATAAAAGCAACTAAATGAATTCTTTCCAATATTATAAATTCACAGTAACTGTTAGGTATTATGTTATTACCTTTTTTATTAGACTTATTTTAATACGAGATACTAAGAGTTATACTTCTCTCACCTCGTTCTTCGAGATCACAGTGTAGTACCCTTGCTTATCATCCACCAGAGGTCACAACTTTAGAGTCTGAAAATAAGAAAAAACAAGAAAGAAACGTCTTCTTCTTCATCACCCTTGCTCGTCCAGCGGCACCACTACCTCATTCTTTATCGTTGTGCGCTAGAGGTAACACTTGAGTCGTGTTGTTGTTTTAGTCAGACAATGGGTAAAAGAAAGCTGGAAGAATTGGATGCCAAGGCACTGGCGAAACAAAGAAGACTGATGGAGGAGCAAGAGAACTTCTTGTTTCAAGGAAATCAGGAGATTGAGGATCCAGGGTCAGGTGGCAACGAGTCGGACCCTGACGATGATTCTTTCTTCAAAAAAGACTATGAGGATTCCGATGGCAGCCAAGAGCAAGGTAAGCTAAAAAAGTGTTTTAAGTTTTTGGTTAATGGTTATATTAGATTAGTCCCTCATGTATATTGGGGACGAGTATTATTTTAGAGCCAAAAAGTTTCTCGTGTATTCAGAGACTTTTGTTGGCCTGTTGTTTGTTTTTTGTAAGCAAAGGAAATTTTTTATTTCTTGGCCGGCGTCATCTTGAAAAATCAGGCAAGGCCTCATTGAGGAATACTCATACGTATTCAATACTTGGGCATGTCACACACGGAAAGACCTTTTTCATTTAAAATCCCCTACTTCAATATTTGATCACAAGAAGTACTAGACCAACGTTATATTTATTGCTTACTTACACAGAAATTTTTAGTCTCACCTTTAGTGATCTTAAATTATCTACTGAGTATACTGATTTTAGGACATCAGTACGACTATTTATTGGTGGTGGTACGGTTTTTTCCCTTACCATCAGTAGCCGTGAAAAGTAGATGCACCCAGTCAGTGTATACGACGTACTATAGTGCGCAGAGCAGTACTTATTATATATTTTTAAATGCATACATACATGCGCGCGTGCGCACACACACACACACGCGCGTGCGCGAGCGCATACGTGTGTGTGTATAGTAAGCCTCTTAAAATCGGACACTGATATGTATACTTGGAGAGTAAATATACAGTATACCTAACAGTACAATAACATAACCTAATACTAACGTATTTGAGTGTAGGTTTTAAGTAGACCTGGTACGGGAAAAATACTTACCAAGCTATGACAAACACATAACTTCATGTGGTAGAGGATTTTTAGTGAGACAATAGAAAGAAAATACCGTACCTAGCATTAATATAATCTTATTTGCCAGTAGAAGAAGACTTCACATGTCCAACATTTTCGAGCGTAGGTTTTAGACGGACCTGGGACGAAAAAAAACCTTACCAAGCTATTAAAAACTCGTAACTGAATGTAGTAGGGAATTTTCAATGAAAAAGGTCTTTCCGTGCATGTAGTCACGACATGCAACTTCTTTCTTCTTCATAACGCAGGCCTACAGTGATTCGATAATCAAGCTAACCTGCACGCTTGTATTACATAAGCAGGTATGGGTAAGTGAACTGATTTGTTAATAAAAGATTAAACACATGGCGCGCAGATGCCGCATTTCTTGTGCGTGTTGCCTATTTGGGGGAGTTTTGTATACATGTATGTGTGCATATATGTATGTAAAAATGCTCTCTTTGCTCTTGTTTCCAGAGACAGGTGAATCAGAGCTAATCGAAAAAGAAATTCTTGATATTATTGGCGATGATCCCCATGTTCCAAAGGTCAAACCCTTTATAATTATGCCTTCAATGGTGTCTCGTTGGAATTTTTGGTATCAAAACGGTTTGGAAAATCAGACAAGAGATAATTTAGTGGCTCAATACGGCAGCCCAGAGGGCATGGTCACTCCAGTAATTAACCCTGTAAGTGTTAAGATTTCCTTATGAACATCTTACCAAAAATGAGAAAGGAATAAGAGTTATTTTATCTTTTAGGAAATAGCCTCTAAGTTACGGTCAAATGCCAAAAATAGAGATGCTATGATGTCCCAAGGGCAGAAATCAGCTATGGCGGTTTTGAGTGCTATGGGAGCAGTCTTATCAAGCTTAATAAAAGAAAAAGACAGCATTGACAGGTTAAATTGTATCCAAAAACTGAGTGATGCGGGAAAGCTATTAGCAGATCTAATGTGCAGCCAAAACAAGCCTCGCAAGGCATTTATCTATTCAGGTCTCGAGCAGGAAACTAGGGTTCTGTTGGAAGGTACGAAACCAGATAAGCTGTTGTTTGGCGATAAGCTCGTAGACAAGGTCAAGGATGCACAGAGTGTCGAAAAGTTGACCTAGGTATTTACAAAAACGTCAAAAGCTGCACGTCAACCATTTGCAAATCGAGGGCAGTTAAACTCCATCAGCCTGCGGGGAAAACCATCCCCCTTCTCAGCAGGCCATCAGTTAAACACCTATCAACAAGGGGGACTCAGAATAAGGCTTCCGTTCAGAGGTCAGCCGCGCAATCAACCATTCAACCAGAGGGCACGCTTCCAGGCTCGGGGCAGAGGGATCAACAGCCAGTTCAGAAGGTTTTAAATGTAGGTAGAGTAGCGGGTAGAATTGCGAAGTTTATCCACAATTGGGAGGAAATTACGACTGAGTTTCTTTTGTCATGCGTCAGGGGTTTTAAACTCAATGTTAAAATTTTCCCTTTTAAAGAAAAAATTTCTAGCCCTTCATTTGTCGGAAAAGACAAGATTAATGTTCAGAAGGCACTTGATTCACGACTAGAAAAGGGTGCTATCGAGCCATGTAGCGACTGCAGGGGCCAGTTTGTTTCTAGTTACTTCCTCGTTCCAAAACCAGACGGTTCATTCAGATTCGTTTTAAATTTAAAAGCTTTGAATAAGTTTATCAACATTAGTCACTTTAAGTTAGAAGATATCAGGACTGTGACTTGCTTAGTATTTAGGAATGCTTTTATGTGCAAGATAGATTTAGAAGATGCTTACTTTTTGGTCCCGATTCAAAGAGCTAGTCGAAAGTATCTCAGATTTATATGTAAAGGTCAGTTATTCCAGTTCGTTTGCTTACCGTTTGGTTTAAATGTAGCCCCGTTCGTTTTTTTACAAAGCTTCTTAAACCAGTAGTAAGCTGGTTAAGACTTAGAGGTTTCGTGTCCGTGTTATATCTAGATGACTTTTTAATAATAGCTAAGACTAGGGAATTTTGCGTGAAGAATGTCTATATGACTATCAAGCTTTTGGAGTCTCTAGGATTTTTAATCAGCTGGCAAAAATGCTGTCTGGTTCCGAAGGTTAGGTGTACATTTTTGGGTTTTGTGATCGATTCAGAGTGCTACATACTTCAATTGCCTAAAGAGAAAAAAGAAAACCCTATTAAGCTGGTCACCAGTTTCTTATCTGGTAATGCCTTTAAAATTAAACACATGGCTATGTTAGTTGGCAAGCTTGTGGCGGCAGCACCAGCGGTGGAGTTCGGATTTGTGCATGTGAAATCGCTTTAAAGGGAAAACATCCTAGTTCTATTCAAGCAGGGTTTTAATTTTGAGGGATATATGGCAATTACAAACTCATTGAGGTCCGATTTAATTTGGTGGCGAAACGGGTTACCAGATACTCATAATAGGTTTCAGTCTTTTTATTTTGAAATGGAAATTTTCACGGACTCTTCTGATTCAAGCTGGGGTGCCACGAATGGTATAAGCAGTGTGTACGGCCATTAGGATGAAAGAGAGAGGAAGGTTCATATTAATTTCAAGGAACTCTTAGCTGTAAGGTTAGCATTAGAGAAATTAGCTAGCAATATGTCAGACTGCCAAATACTTTTGAGGATTGACAACATCACAACAATAGCCTATATCAATAGAATGGGTGGTGTTAAGTATCCTGGGTTTAATTCATTATCGAGAGAAATTTTAAGTTGGGCAGAAGAAAGAAGGATTTTCCTTTTTGCCTTTTACATCCCATCCAAGGATAATAAAGAAGCTGATAGGTTGTCTAGAATCACAAATGAAGATACAGAGTGGGAGTTGAACAGTCGTTTCTTTAAGGTTATAGTGCAGTCGTTTGGCATGCCAGAGGTGGATTTGTTCGCAAGCTCACAAAAAAAGAAATGTATACAATTCTTTTCACGTTAGCCGGAGCCTGGCGCGTGGTTGGTGGATGCCTTTACAACTAGCTGGGCAGATTTTAGGTTTTAGAGTATTGTATACAGTTTGTATATAAATGTTTATATATAAACTTGATCAAGTTTTTCTCTAAGAATGATTCTATATAAATTGTATATCAATTGTATATAAATTGTATATAGTATTTTTAAAATACTTGTATTGTATACAATTAGTATATAAAATTTGGAATACAGATTTTATCATTTTATACATTATTGGAAAGCTTCTGAGCTTAGAGAGAGTATGGATAAAGTATACGGATTTTTTTATTCTTTTACAATCCTTTGGTAAGTACACAATTTTAAATAAATTAATATGCGTAATCTTTGTAACTTTTAATAAAATATAATATGAACAATTTTCATAACTCGTATATGTGTAATCATTACAACCTCTAAGAAACTTATTTAACTGAGCTTTTTTATCAATCTCTTTTATTAAGATTAATCTTATCTTTATTTTCAATCATAAATTGAGCCAAGCTCTTTTTTACTGTTTGGTCATCCATGCTTTTCCACTTCTGTTGTGTTGCCCATGTTCTTACAAAAACTATAAGCAAAAAATTAAAATAGTTTTAACTTAGTGTTTTAAATAAATATTACTTAGTTTATGTATATCAATATAAAATTACCTAATATAGCATAAATTCCATCTTCGTATAGTTTTGGTCTAAAATCTCCTCCACCCGTTTTTTTTTTTTTTCTTTCAATGAGCATCTCGACAAGGCTTTAGCTTTAAACACTAACTTCATTAAGCACCTTGCCATATTAGTTTGTTTCGTTTGCGTGCTCGTGACGTTCTTTAATGCGAAACTTCTAACGTAGATTCCTGATTTTTTTACAAGCTCTACAACCTTAAATTAAAATATTTATATAGATTTCATTTAACAATGAGAAGAAAGAAAAAAAAAACACTCCTTTTCTTTCATCTGGTCCGGTATAGTTTAAAGTCCATAAGCCCTCCTCGTCCATGACTGATTCAAGGTCAATATTTTGTGGAGTTTTTGATTCGAGAACTTTATTTGTATGATCAAACTCGATGACACCTGATGAATTCTTTAATGAGTTCATCTATTAATAAAGTAAAACATTAGATAATCGTTTAAAATTACATTGTAACAAAATAATTATATAAATAATAGAGCTGGCAGAAATTCAACTTCAAAAATTCTTACTTCATCAAACGATTCGTCATCTGAATACTGAACGAGACCGTAACATTTTTTGTACCCTTGGATTCAACCACCTTAAAAAAACAATGAAATAATAGTGTATTAAGAAAAAAATTTTAGTTTCGTACAGATCGTGTCAACAAAAGCGTTTTTTGAAATTCTATGAAATAACTTTTTACATACTTCTTCGAGTTCATCGTCATTTTCTGAGTCTGTAATGTAGATGCTCCTTTTTTTTGATTCGGATTTATCAAGAGAACCAGACTGAAATAAAAAGTAGCCATTAAAATAAATGTTATTTCTCTAAATTTTTTTTTAGTACATTTTGACTTGAAGCAAGTGAAAAACTAACAACTTAAAAAAAAATGTTTGCTTTATATATGTACGCATATGCATAAAAATTCATATAACTACTATATCGAGTCCGTTTTCAAAGTCTAGTTCAACAACTTGGTCATTTTCACTAGTTACATTTGGTTCGTAATTAACTGAGGGCATATTTATGGAACGTCTTTCTGTCACGATTTTTTGCTTAAGTTATATCTTTTATACTCAGTATGGTTTTGGTCTATACCTCTTGAAGTTAATGGCACTGACGCAACACTTTCATTTTTTCTCTAAAATTTTTTTAATAAGTAACAAGCTTTATTAAATATATTTATAAAAAAACCTCAAAATACCTCAGTTATAGGAATGTTAAGTGAACGACGATGCGCATTAATTTACATTACCAAATACACATCTTTGTCTTGTCTATCTAATCCCAAGTTGATCGGTGACACTGGGTTTTCAATTTCTTCTTGAGTCTAAAATACTCATGTAATAATTTTAATACTCTTAAATAATGATTATATCGTACACATATAATAAGAGTGTACTGCTTATACTATGCTATAATATTATAACGTTGAAGCTCGAGTGCGACGACTGAATGATGATTTGTCTCTTTTGCGTATCAAGAGAGGGAGAGCAAGAGAGAGAGAGGCACACACCCTCGTTAGTTGGAAAAAATAAATATGCATATGCATATGTGACATCAAATGTATTTCGTTAAATACCTCAGTTATTGGCATGTTAAGCGATCGACGTTTCTCATTAGTTGTTTTCACCAACGCTGCGAACACATCTTTCTCTTGGTTGTTTGATTCCAAGTCTATCGGTGTCACTGCACTCTCAATTTTCTCAAGAGCCTAAAATTATCATTTAATGCTGGTAATTAATAAAAAAAAATTTTAATTCCCATTAAAAATCATTACCGATGACATTGAATTGAGGTTATCCATCATCATAGTTAATTGTGCAAGAAACGAATCGATGTCAAAACGAAGTTTTTTTATTTTTTCGACTAACAAGCTTGTCAATTCAGGGTTACTAGCATTGCGATCTTCAATTTCTTGAAAAATTTGCTTATTTACTTCATTCAACCGTTTATTTTTTCTTTTTGGAGCCTTATTTTGAAAAAGATTATAAGTTTACGTATATAACGAAAAAATATATTTAAGTATAAAATTTTTGCTAAGTAGGTGTAGTTTGCAATTTTTTTTTACCGCGTGAGATAAACTTTCACTTGAAGCAGAACCATTCTTGTTGACAGCACCATTTTCGCCGACTGCATCTTTTTGATTTTTATTTTTCTTTAGTCCCTTCCTATTCTTTTTTTTTTTCCATTATTTCTTCTAACAATTGCGCCTCATCAGCTATTGAAAAATGCATATTTCAAATTTTGGTGTGTTTACTGACATACTGCCAAAAATATTAATTTTTTAAAAACAAAAAATTATAATTATATGTTATTTCATAATCAAGAGAAAAATTATGCAGAAAGAAAATTTATACTTTTCATCTAAAAACATTTCAACTGGTAGGAAAAAGTCCTCTCACAGTTACAGATATACACAGCCCGCAGCGCGAAACTAAGACACAAATCCAGCGCAAGGACAGTGTCACTGTGTGTGTAGACTGCGAGGTAGGGCTTCGCAGCATTCGCAACAGATTCAGCAGAAGACAAAGGCCATCCAGTGCGTCGCAAAGGAGTTTGCAGCGTAACAGACAAGCCAGGGCGCAATACGATATGGGCAAGCTGCTCTTAACCTTGTCAGACTAGCTTACAATATTAACGTTAAAAATTTCGGCAATCATGGTAAAATACCCTCGAATAACCGATTTTTCTGTATAAGGGTTGATGAGCTCTCAACATTGTCACCGACCAACTAAAAATACAGGTGCACTGCCGAAAGCCGACGTGGCGGCGTCGCGCGGCGTATTGCGTAATATATCGCGAGGCATTATGCCTCTACCACGTGACCTCAGTATATATATGACTAATGTAAAGGGAAAATAACACAGGTCTTATGGGAGGAATCTTGTTTTTATTTTTTTTCGCACTTAAAAAGATATTGAGCTTAAAAAGGTTGTTAATTCCATGTTACTGACATAATGAGAGTTACGTAGTTATTTTTTTCCTTTGATGAATTCGTTCATGAAAGTTAAAACAGCATTTTGAACGTATACTGAGTGCCATTTAACCCTACTGCTGCTGATGCTCAGAGATAAACAAACAGCTCAATGTAGGGTTAACGGCACTCCGTATACGTTCAAAATGCTGTTTCAACCTTCATGAACGAATTCATCAAAGGAAAAAAATAACTACGTAACTCTCATTATGTCAGTAACATGGAATTAACAACCTTTTTAAGCTTAATATCTTTTTAAGTCCGGAAAAAAATAAAAACAAGATTCCTCCCATAAGACCTGTGTTATTTTCCCTCTACATTAGTCATATATATACTGAGGTCACATGGTAGAGGTATAATGCCAATACCGTACCGATTATGCAAAGGCGACAAGCCATGAAGGGACAAGCAACACGCTTTTCTCTTTCTTTTCACGTAATTTTTCTCTTGAGTATTATGAGCTTGACACTATATATTTCTCGAAATTTAGTTTTTTAATTGATTTAGATGAGTACTCACGAGATTTTTTAAGAACGTGGCCTTCGTAGATCTTGGCTTTGGCATCGTCTTCCGGCCAAAAAAAGCTAATGTTTGCACCGACTGACACACTTTTATTCAAATTGTCAAACAAGATCGAGCGCTCGTATATTATGCAATATGATGAGTCCTTACACTCAACCAGATATTGCATGTCACCCATTTTTTTCACACGACCAAGGAGGAAATTCAAGCGATGATTAGTAGGTTAATGTTTGACAAAAGTAACACTTTTTTTTAAACTAAATGAACCGCAATGAAGTTATCTTCAAATATTTCAATTTGTTTGTTATTATCATTACTTAACCGCTTATCTTCACAACAAAAATAGTGCTATATCCAGATTGACTCGAAGACGTAATTTTAGCGTAATAATGCCTAATTACAAAAATTTATTGACTGATGAGGTACCCTTTTTATACTGTGCGTTTAATATCATGCTTTGATTTTAAAAATTATTTCTAAACGAAAATAGCATATGGCGATTCCAACAGTTACTATTCGACGGTGGCAAAGACTTCAAAGATTGCAGGATAGAAATGATGGTAAAAATAATAACAATTTTCAAAACAACGTTAACTACAACAAATTATCCACCTCATGCAGACAATTCGAGTTAGAAGTAAAATTAATATAATATTAACCTTAATGCTTTCTTTCAATACGAAATGTTTACGTCACATTTTTGATGCTATAGTATGATAGTTATTAACTTAACACGTGCGAGAAAGACGATCTCCCGCACAACTGATGATTGACTCGTACAAGTAGCCGTAAGTGTGAGTCAATCACACTAGTGTGGGAATCGTCCCGCACGAGTTGCGTATAATATTTTTCGCAATGTATGCGATGAAAATAAAATTATGCTTTGAAAAAGTTAACAAAAAGTATAAGAAATAGGTGCTATATGTTGTACACCTTTCATACGGGGTCCAAGAGCGGCTAGCAGGGTAGTATGGGGCAAACCTTTGGGGGGGGAGGGGGGGTACTGGGAGACAAAACTCCAAACTGAAAAAATCAATCGGGGTCGATCAATGAAAATTTTAGATTAAGCTTCCAAAATGGAGAAAAAACTTTCTTGAAAAAATATAACGTATTCCCCAAAAAAAATTCTACAAAAAAATACAACAAAAAATTTTGCAAAATATAAACGTTTTTCATTATCCGTTGAAACATCTTTCCCCCTGCTCAACTTAATAAAAATATAAAGACGGACTTTATATACCTATATTAATAATTGAGAAATTTGATATTGATTATGAAACAAAAGTATCCTAATTTTTTTATTTAACTTGAAATAATTAAAAACGGTAAAGATAATTTCTCCTAATATATGATTGCGCACTTGAGTATATATTATGCCTGTGTACATCTGTAAAGGTGCATCATGAAGGGTGTATATATGAACACCGATTATTTATACTTTTTTTAACTTGTTCAAAGCACAATTCTATTTTCCTCACACATATTGCGAAAAATCTTATACGCAACTCTTGTGCGACGATTTTCAGACTCGAGTCAATCATCACTTGTGCGGGAAATCTTCTTTGCCGCACTTGTTACGTAAATAACTATTCTATGAAAAGTAAAAGAACGAATGATAAATATTAAATGAACATTCAAACAAACTGTAGGATATCTGTGATCATATGCACATCAATGAAATTCATGATGGAGATTCTGATGTTTCTTCAATATGCTCAGGTTCGCTTCACGATTTTGATGGTTTGGAAGAAGACAACGAAGACAGTATGTTAAGTGTAGAGATGAATGATGATGAAAATGATGAGTGGTTGAGCAAATGGTAGTTTTCCTACGAGTTTGAAAAGTCTTTGTTTGCGAACCGAGAGGTTTGCGGCCCGAGCCGAAGGCGAGGTC
>NW_019379636.1:1081934-1095729 GCF_000648655.2 Copidosoma floridanum
TTGATATGAGTATTAGCGAGGGACGCTCTTGGCCATTGGGCCAGAAGGGATTAGGTATAGGTAGAGAAAACACGTGTGCGTCTCTCACCCGCTACGTTTGTCAAGCCACGAGAGGACAACCTCGACATCGCCTCGCCCGCTTCTACAGCCACGTACCCTCGACAAGAAGGCTTACCGGCTAGACACCAGGTCGAGTATTCCTGCTGAGAGTCCAACTGCTAGGCGAGCAGGTGCAAATAAGAGGCTGCGAAAAGCCAGGTAAGCGCAGTGCGTGCGCGAGAATCGTAATAGCCGCGTAATCTCTCTCTGTGTCTGGTCGAATTATCGCAGGCCGTCGACCCCGAGAGGAAAGCCTTCCTTGACCGCACGGGCTTTGCCGTCAACGCGATCGAGCGAAATACACACACACACACACGCGCGCGCGCGTATGCTTTTGCACTAGTGCAGACAATATAGTTTCTATTCCTTTAATCGTTTAATGTTTGTTTTGCTTTGCGTAAGCCTTTCCTTGCACGAAGCCCTTCCGGCTACTCTTTCCTTACAGGTTTTATCCATATCAATCTTGGCGTCCAGAAGGAAGCTGTAAGCCGGGCATCGGCCTTATTCTGCCGCCTCCGCGGGCTCGCGCGTAAACACCAACGTGCGAGCGTCCTGAGTTGAGCCAGAGCTGAGCTGGCCCCTCAGCAAGCAGACGTGAACGAGGAAAAGCGGACTCGTTGTCCGCGTTGTAACGCGAGTGTGTCTTCGTGGGTGCCCGGGAAACTCAGTCCCCCTTAGAGTATTCCTAGTATTGATTTGTGGCTATCAGGGCCATAAGTGAATACGGACACCCCGTTACAACTGGCGCCCGACCTTGTGGTTTGCATGAGATGCTTGGCAGAGGCCTTACACTCCCTAGGTCATATTTATGTAAATCAGCGTTTTATTTTATCGTGTTAGTTACAACTTAATGTAGTTGAGTGTAGTATTTTTATTATTCCTCAATCATTAAGTACATTATTTTTCAATATTCACCGTTTGTTCTTTAGTTGCTATAGTAATATAAACAATAATTGAATTAAAATTTTACACGAGGGTATTAAAACATCGTAGGTATACAAAATTTTTATAAAAAATATATCATATTTATTAAACATACAGACAAAATTATTACAAAATGTAATTGCATTATCATTGATATTGTAACATGGAATATTACAATATCACTTATACACATGAAAATAAAAGAACTGTTTGATTGGCATGTCGTATGTACAAAAAAAGTATTTCATAATCAATTGCAGTGCATGAAATACAATCTATACGTTACTCACTTTTAAGCTAATATTAATGTTATTTTTAAATCGTACTAACAGTAGCGTGAGATAAGCGTTCAAGAAACGCTATCTAATAATGTTCGGGAGCTGATTCAAGTTCAATAATATAATGATAACGACGGTAAACTATAACGATCCGCAGCCATATATGCCGATATATCCAGCTCAACGGATGAGACGCATCTGAGAACAAGCAGACTCAGTTTTCTTGCATCATATCTAACGGTTTCTCTACCTGGCCATTCGAGGCAAGGAGGTAGCACTACTTTCGGACGTCTTTTACATACATACGTAATGAAAGAGGGGTTGCAATAAATAAGTTATTAATGAAAATGTTTTTCACAAATTTTTTGACTTAAAATTATTTCGTAACAATAACAGTAAGAAAAGAAGAAACGAAGGCCTTTTGTAAATAGTATGATAGATTTATTCGATAATGGATGAAAGTGGCTTGATAAAGAGAGCGGTTCTTATAAGGAAAGTATAGTGATAGGCCTAATCGTTTTCCTTGATGCTCCAGCAAGAGCAGCAGTGCAAAATACAATGCAGTATAATGGTGCTTATGGATGTACGTTTTGTGAGCATCCTGGTGAGACTTGTCAGTCAGGATTAGGACACATGAGAGCTTTTTCTACAGTACACCCTAAGCCACCAAAGAGAACACACGCAAAAATGATTTTTCAAGGACAGCAAGCACTTAATACTAATGTCGAGCATATTCGAGGAGTGAAAGGACCATCAATTGCAGCGTTGATACCTTGTTTTGATGTATCGTCGTCATTTTTACCAGATTACATGCACGCGATCTTATTGGGTGTTTTTCGAATGCTTCTGACTTTGTGGTTCGATAATAAATTTAAAAATGAGCCATTTCATATTAAAAAAACGCACAGAAATGAAATTGATAGTGAACTTCAAAAGATTTATCCACCAGATTTCGTTACAAGAACTCCTCGAATTATTAAATATCTACATTATTGGAAAGCTTCTGAGCTTAGAGAGAGTCTAACGCATTATTTTTCAATTTTACTACAAAATAAACTAAAAAAGCAGTATTATAATTATTTTCTATTATTAGTGCAAACTGTTATTATTTTTTTTAAATCAAAAGTCCATGTTGATGAGTTAAAGTCATCTGAAAACCTTTTAAAATTATTTACTTCTGGAATTGAAAGTTTGTATGGGAAAAACAAATGCACATTCAATGTGCATCAATTAGATCACATAGTTAATAGCATCCGATTATATGGTCCTCCGTGGGCATGGTCAACTTTTTCATTTGAGGATGGAAATGGAAAAGTTAAAAAAAGTATTCATGGACCAAATAAAATCGACATTGAAATAGTCAATACAATGTATTTTTTTTTTTTAATTTTCATTCATCATCGCCCGTAGGCTCAGACATGGCATTTTTTTACACAAGCATAGTGTTAATTAGCCACCAGTGCACCTGAGTTATGACCAGATGTTTATATACATGTACATACATAAACATCTGGACCAACTCAGTCACACCTATGATCACGTAGACGAAGCGTCAGAGAAACAGTTAATCGACCTTCGAGAATCAAGAGCACAGGCGATACGGCGAGACCCGAAAGGTGACCAAGCGGTCACCCATCCAAGTACTAACCACGTCAAATGCAGCTTAACCTCGGAGATCGACGGAACTGCAACTCTACCGTTGCGCCACCGCGACCACACAATGTATATATTTAATGTACAAAGAATTTTAAGATCACGCCTTGACCTTATGCATAATAATCACAGCTTAGATTTAATGTTTGGGAAACTAGTAATTAAAATTTTTAATGAAAATGAAACCGAAATAATAGAACGCTTCTGTGCTACTCAAAATATTTCAATGGGAAATGTTTTAATTTATGATGAAATAACAATTAGGAAAGAAGTTTTTACGTCAGAAATATCATGAAGGGTGTATATATGAACACCGATTATTTATACTTTTTTTAACTTGTTCAAAGCACAATTCTATTTTCCTCACACATATTGCGAAAAATCTTATACGCAACTCTTGTGCGACGATTTTCAGACTCGAGTCAATCATCACTTGTGCGGGAAATCTTCTTTGCCGCACTTGTTACGTAAATAACTATTCTATGAAAAGTAAAAGAACGAATGATAAATATTAAATGAACATTCAAACAAACTGTAGGATATCTGTGATCATATGCACATCAATGAAATTCATGATGGAGATTCTGATGTTTCTTCAATATGCTCAGGTTCGCTTCACGATTTTGATGGTTTGGAAGAAGACAACGAAGACAGTATGTTAAGTGTAGAGATGAATGATGATGAAAATGATGAGTGGTTGAGCAAATGAGNACACGGAAGATTGTTGTTACCAGAAAAACAGGTACTATATGTTAGTACAAGTATTTTCGATACTCTGTACAAGAAAAATGTGTACTGGTACAGGTATATTTGGTACGGTAGTATACTTTAAAGTACCTTAGTGAGTATAGATAAACCTTATACTTAGTACGTCAAAATCCGATACGTGGTACGGGTTTTTCCTGTACCAGTACAGAAAGTTAGTCGGCCAGTGGTAGCATATAGAATGTCAGTATATATATACGTAGCTGTAAAAGTTCAAGAGGTTAGGATTTCAGTATATCCACCACAACACAATATAAAGTTCAATACATTGATACGAATCTAACAAGATGTAATGATAAGTGCAGTAGGCACTTGTAGTCACTTTCCTGTTGCGTATAATAATTGGTTTTCACTCGCAAAAAACAATTTACATATTGAGCCAAAATAACAATGACAATTCCATACATGTATGCAAGTATTCACATATATATATATACATACATGTCTCCACTGTATATTATAAGCGCACGTTCTATGCGCGGTAGACGGTACAGTAGAAAGCCATGCGCAGTGTACAAATTTAATAGACTATCCATGGTACAGAAGAATCCTGTACCGGTTGCAGAAATCTCAAGACCTGTACGTTATTTTTCTATGCTCATCACTTTTGGTATAGCTTATTCTGGTAACAACAATCTTCCGCGTAAGGGCACGAGAGCGTGTCACGTTGTTGTCAGTCAACGAGGACTTACATGTATTGTGAACATACATAATCCGTGTATAGTTCCTCGGCTTGGGCTTTTTGTAGCAATAGATTGTTTTGATTTTCTTATAGATTATATCTTTTGAAGTTATCTTGCATTACGTGTGTCTTTCGATAAATACTTAGAATACTACATTGGATTTGTTGACAAAGCCCAAGTCAAGGCGTACATGCTTGCTTTTCGGCTTCAAGCAACATTGAGCTTAGCCGAACGCCTTGTTGACCGTGCGCATAAAAGCGGAGACGAGTAGCTGTGTGTAGGCAGGTACACAAAAACATAGTTGTATTTGTATGTTCCTGTACTACATACACTTTACACTAGTAGAAAGTTACAGTTGTCGCGCTTAAGTTTAGATTAAAAATTTTTTTTTTTAAGAAGTAATTTCTATTAAATTTTTTTTTTTCTGAAATCTTTTGTTTTTTTTTACGACAAGCTGTAAAGCTTAAAAGAGCTCTTAATTACGCTAAACTAACATTTGAGCGTAGTGTCAGCTCTAATTGTAGCTCCCCGATCCTTTTCTCTTCTCAGAGTCAGTTACACTCAGCTACACGTCCAATTTTTTTTTTATATATTTGTTACGCCGCCGTTTTACAGGAAGATGAGCGAACTCGGGCCACAGGCCGAAGAGATCATAGAAAATTATTGCCTAGATGTCGCAGGTCGACCAACCTGCGAAGGGATAATGAAGAATTTAGAACTGCGTTCGGACGGATCGAGGATTTATAAAGCTGCCAGACTTGCACGCTGGTTGTCCGGAGAATATATTCCCCAAGATTTTACTAGGGAAATCAATCCAGTCGAAGACAGGACTAGACGCTGTGCCACTCGCTCTTCATTCATTGAGACTGCAGTGGATGAAGAGCTCAAAATGCCTCAGGAAAGCGAGGGAGAGANTTTAAAAAAAAATTCGAATATTATACTCTATTTAAAATAACCTGCCCAAGGGGATCTAAATCGAGATCTAAATAAATTACTTGTTAAATTCGTGGTCATGCCCGGAGTATATTGGGTCACTAGAGATAAGTGCTACACAGATGAATTATTAAATTTAGTAAACGAAAGTACACACAGTGGAGTGTATAACGTTTCCGGGGATTAGGTGATTGGTAGGAAAATGATGTACAGTGTTATTAAATAGAAAGTTTAAGTTTTACACATTTATCACAATGATATTAATCAATTTATAATCATTGATGATTTGCAGTACCCTGTATTTACCAGACGTCCGAGTTTCTCACGACTACTATTCCATACCCACTATATGGATGCGTATTTCAAGATTCTCAGATTTGCTAATTTTTTTTTTTGATTCCTGAATATAGTGCCCACTGTAAGAGAATTTTTTCGTTAGTTGAATCTCAATGAACAGATCTGATAAACGCTATCGACTTTGGGTAGCAACTATGCGCACACAGTATTTTTCATAAAAATAGTTTGATTTGTGACGTATGTCTTTAAAACTGTTATTGCTGATACCGTATTAAAGCCCATGTTAAAAAACATATTTTTAACTCAAATATCTTAAAAACTAATACCGATAATTCTTCTATAGAAAAATGTTAAAGGAAAACCGAGAGTTACAAAAAACAAAAAAATTATTTTAAGTATTTTTACAACGCTATCTAGTTCCTCGTGAATTATTTTGACTTATCCTATTTATACTTATACCGTCTACTCGAAATGAATGATTGTGTTTATTTGTTTATTTATTGCATAACACTTAATATTCATTCATTGAAGAATTTTACAATACTTTAGGATAATGTTTGTTTTGTAACAAGAGTCAGTTCCACCATTTTCAGGTACGCAAGCGTTTGAATCTGGTGGCAACCCTGTTGTTGCGGTCCAATAAAAACCAATAAAAATTTTACAATAGGATTTTTCTATTGGTTTGTTATTGGTACTTGTACCCCTAAATCCAGATAAAATCTGTAATGGTCCAAAATGAATTTTCAATGTAACCAGGACATCATTGAACAAAAATAATCACAAATTTATGTCCTACCATCCGGATGGCAACAACAAAACGGGGGAATTAAAGTATTTTACATGTAAATTGAAAGAAAAGTTAGTTATTAATTTTTATTAGAATTTTGTAAAAAATACTTCAGTGGCGCCCAAGTAAAAGTATTGTATACAGTTTGTATAAAAATGTTTATATATAAACTTGATCAAGTTTTTCCCTAAAAATGATTCTATATAAATTGTATATAAATTGTATATAGTATGTATATAGTATTTTTAAAATACTTGTATTGTATACAATTAGTATTACTAACGATATGTACATAAATAGTATGAAAAATGCTTGTTAATGATAAATTATACATAAAAATATTTTAAATTATTTGCATTTTGCTTACAAAAATAATTATCAATGAGAAATTTATAAACTTCAAAGTTATTTCCTTCAAACTGCATTCTAATTCATTTTATCCTTCTTTTTAACGTTTTGTATAGCAAAACCTCAACAACAGGAAGCTCAGAAAATAGCATAACGGATCTAACTGCATCTTTTGATGCTGCATGGATAAAGAGGTCTCGTCAACAGCCTGAGTGGTTACTATCAAGTATTAACTATCAATATAATTAGGGCTCAAATTTTTATTGCAGCTTTTTATTACTATGTACGTCATGCCTCCTTAGTAGGAAAATTTTCTAACAAAATTCTTGGATTTACTTGTCGTAATTTATATTGCAAACAATGCAAGCGGTTTTCTGTGAAACATCATGACTGTCGAAAGAACCACAGCAATTCTTCAAAATCTATGGAAACAGATATGGCAGTGGAACTCGTTTTAAAAAATGACGATCTAGTTGAATTGAAATATAGGATAAAGACTTTAATTGGCGATGATGATTCATGTGCCATTGCATATTTGAGACGTTTATCGCCTTATGCTATTATAAATTTGTAATATTTTAAACACGTGGCTAAAACTTTCAACTCCAAATTGTATGAACTAAAATTGAATTTTTCGGTAAGAAAATACTTCTCTAAAATGTTCACTTTGTCAGTTAAGAAAAATGAAGGAGATGAATCAGGAGTCAGACTGGCGTTGGAAAACATTATCCCTCATGCATTTGGAGATCATTATAATTGTGCATCTGTTTGTAAACAAGATGATCGTGGTATTCATACTTACAAATATTTCAAGGATGGAAAATGCTTGTCTGATGTAACTCCAAGAGCTCCATTGGAAAAGATTATGCAGCCTTTTATAAAGAGTGTGCCACAGATAGTGGTCTCTAGCCAGTCTAATGAATCTTTCAATAATACAGTGACCACGAAGCATCCGAAAAATATATTTTATGGAGGTTCAGAGTCACATTGTTACAGGGTTGCTATTGCAGTTTGTCAAAAAAATCGAAGACACACTTTCATTGTTCGAGTAAATGAAAAACTAAACTTATCTCCTGGGAAGCACACCATCAATTCTCGTAAAAGAAAGCAAGAAGTGTGTCTTCATGAAATAGAAAAAAAAAACATACAATTCCAATTAAAAAGCGACGACTCATATTAAAAAGAGAGAAGTCATCTAAGAATGCTGCTACGACGAACCGCGAAGGTTTATCATACCAATCTGGATTCGGTTATCTGAACACATCCGATTTAATTGATGAAGCTGTAATTAGTGGTTGATATCTAATTTTCACATATTTTTATTAATTTTTACAAACAATTTTTAAATAATATTGTTTTATTTTAATTTATTTCTTAGATAATTTCGACATCAAAGACTGTAAATTTATAATATTTGATATTGAAACGACAGGGCTCTCCAAAACGGACGAAATAGTTCAGGCAATTATGCTTTAATATTCATTATTTGTCACATTGACCATAACTTTAAGATATTTTTATCCAATAAGCAGATTGCAGCAAGTTCTGAAAATGAGAGTTTTAATGTTTACATACATGCAAGGAAGCAAATGTGCCAAAGATGAGCATCGGAAGTAACTAGAATTCAAATTCATGGTGACGACGTATTCGTCAATAAAAAACTTGTCACATCTTTGCCACCTCGAGATGCATTTTTGCGTTTCTTGCACTTTTTAAGAAAGCAAGAAAAACTATGTATATACGAATAGCTCACAATGGCACTCGCTTTGATGCGCCAAAGATTCTTCACTTAGCTAAGTCCTTTCTAAAAGAGTTTGTTTTATTCGTTAAGGGATTTTGTGATACTCTTCTTGTGTTTAAATCCATACTATCCGATAGGCAAAACAAAAATCAGTCATTTAGTCAAAGTAACTTGGCGCATGAATATTTAAACAAAAGTGATATATTGGAAGTTCATGATGCGTTGAACGATATATTAGTTCTTAAAAAGTTAGTAGAAAAATTATGTACTGATGAGAATATTATAGAACATACTCAAAGCATTGAGTTTATACTAAATGCCAAAGATATGGTAGACAAAACTAAAGAATATAAGCAATCTTTATCAGATCTTGAAATATCAAAATCCATGATTGGGAAAATAGCTAAACAGGGGATCAACAAAACAATACTTCAGACAGCATTTAAAACAGGAGGATTACAAGGTCTGACTATTCTTCTATAGAAAAATGTTAAANATCACCTTCAAAAAATTTTCTATGGCATAATAAAACTTAATGTATAACATATTTCAAATTCAAGAAAAGTTTGATTTGTTAGTGGCGATGGATTATCACAAGTAAACAAAAAAATCGAACTTTGATAGGGGTTTTTACAGAAAATAATCACTAAAATGGACGAGTCATTCCAAAAACAGGCCATCCATATTTGTACCTTCAGTAACTTTGGTTTTCGAAAGGAGATAACAACAAGAAAAAGGAGTGGAAAATCACTATCAGGGACATCACAAGTTTTGACAAAGAAAAAACAAACAAAGAATGTCAAGAGACGAAGTTTCAAGGAAGAAGCGATGGAAAAAATAGAGAAAAGCAACGATGAGCCAAAAATTAAAAGAAGAGCAATCAAAAAGCTGAATCCAGATTTTCATTTCGATTAGAGCATTTAAAACAGTATTATGAAATTGTAATTTTATAATTATAACTATAAGTTACTAGTCCTAAAATTAATATATTAGTATTTATAATCTGTAAATAATTTGGAAAGTTCGAAGAGATAGGCCAAGAACTTGGTTGATAGATTCCTTACCCTGCAATAAGAATTTACTAATAGTAAATAACACAATAATTTGTAATTGAATTCGTGTCCCCACTTTTTTTAAAGACATTAAATAAATATATGTTTCCTAAAATTTGTATATCATTTTTTTGTGGTATTGTTTCTTTCCACACTTATATAACATACAAAGTCAAGGCCAAATATAAGCTTTTGTAGCTTCTTCAAGGTTGTTGCACACCTTGGAGATTTATTTACTGTTGTATTAATTTAGTTCAACGGCATACCTTGCCGATGAGCTTCCTGGAATTTAAACGGCCTTGGCCTTGTTTACTATTATACCGAGATGTGGATTGATACTTATGTGTGTGTGTTGTATAGAAGGAACTTTACATGGATATGTACAAATTTAAATTTGACGTATTTATACTATCTCATTTAAATGTGAGATGAAGTACATAAATATCAATTATCTTGGTATCAAACACGGAGCATGACTTATACTACAAATAATTAATGTATATCATAATTTCTATAAAATGATTAAGAAGTGATAAGGAGAGGAGTGAAACGTTCTTAGTGTCGGTAATGCTAGTACTTTCACGTGAACAGTTTCGTGGGTATTTTGGTATTCCTATCAGCGGTACTTATCTTCTGTTTTTTGAATTGATTCCTCCTCCGGATGATTGGCCACTCCCGATGTTGTCCCTTCTCGTCAGTATAGTATACTAATTTTAATCACAATATAGTGATGTATAATTTCTATATAAAAGGACGATTAGGGGAAACAAACATATGGGTAGGAGAAAAACATTCAGGGTACGAGCCTGAAAGTTATCTCTACTACATTCATATGTACGTATTTTTACCAAAAGCAAGCTTACAATAAACTAACTCCCAAATTAGGGTTAATTATATAATTTATTAAAATTTAAGAATATTAATTTATTACAAGTAACTTTATCTTTTACGATAATAACTAACGCTCGCCTTATATGATATCAATATTTGCTTGTTTTTGGTAGAGTTACAGAGAAGGATAGTGAGCGATAGGGTACGAGCCTACCACTCACCATTAACTCCTTGCTGGAACTGCCGCTCTACACTAATCCTTGCTCGCTCATCGCCTTGGTTCTCTCCCACCTGGTACAATGCTTCTCCTTCTTCTATAAAGTGGGGGAATTTCATTTTAGTATTGTCTGAACGGTTTTTTTCGTTATTTTATAGTTAAATTACAATTAAATTTATGTTACAATAAAATTTTCAAATTAAGTTTTTTATTTTTTTTTTTTTAGAATTAATTGTATGTTATAGGGAACGGAATTTTCCATTATATTATCTCCTCTGAAAAATGTAGTCTATTAGTACAATAAACGCAATTTTTCTATTAGACTAACGAACCCGACTTCCCAAAAAAAATATAGAACTGCAAATAATTGCAGTTAATGTTTGTTGCTAAATCCCTGTACCAGTGAAGTAACCGAGTTCGGCGTAATCGTCCTCCGGCATCGTAGAGACTCCTTGAGCTTCCAACTCCGCGTAAATTTCTTGAAGAGTTGGGTTGCTTCTATCGAAGTCGTCTTCCTGATGAAGCCATACGTCGTGTATTAAGGCACTTTGCAATTTTTGACGATTAACCACTTCTCCGTCGAATTCCTCTATTTCAGGTGTATTTGGGCGTCGCCGTTTAATAGTGCATCCCGATGGTAGAGAAGTATATCGTTCTGATCCAATAATTGGCATGGTCTCGAGTATTACATCTTGGTTGTTTGGTGTATTCGTTGAGGTGTTAATTGTATTTGGAATGTCTAATTTCTTCACTTCGTTAATTATCTTTTTTTTTATGTTTCCTTTGTCGTCGATGTGATTTATATAGTATTTTTTGAGAACAGACAGGTGTTTGTGTTGCACGATTGGTTACCCGTTTCTTAGGCGTTTGAGTGTGCTCACCTCATAGCGCTTCGTTTATATACTTCACATCGTTATTACTTTTGGGCGTAATAGTAAGAATAGTATCGGGGTCTTGATACCCATATACTGTTCGTATGACACTATAAGTAAGTGTACCCACTTCAATCAAACGCGTATTAACGTATGTACTGACTTCATGTACTGTAGGAATAAATGTTTGTGTTGCCGTAGAAGTCATGTTATCGATTCGGCCCCTTTTACCGTACTAAATGGATCGTTTAAATTATTATCCTTTCATTTGTCATATATTAATAATAGTCTTTGGGGTTATACACACACACACACACACATATGTATATATATATATATATACGCATATCATATACGCATATCATATACGCATGTGTCGGGTTCGTTATTCTGTACATATAAACGCGTTATCTTATATTGTTTGGGATTATATTCTTATCAATTTTCATCTCGATTATTTATATTAGGTACATTAACAATAATTTTAAAAGTGACTTCTAACTTATGTTCATGTATTTATATATATACAACTATTTCTTGCTAATATGTATATGTTTCATTTGAGAAACTCATCGATTAACAATGACTATTTGGTCTATATAAGAAAAATTATGACTCGCAACTCGCTATATACTCGTGGCATAATGTCAATTTTTTTTTTTTTTTTTTTTTTTTTTTTTTTTTTTTTTTTTTTTTTTTTTTNTTATCTCTATGTGCGATTTTTCTTTGTTTACAAGTCATAATCCATTTTTCCCAATAACGTTTAGGTTTAATATTACAATGTAATCCTAATGGCGTCATCTTTGTGGTATCGTGATGTATAGAGTTGATTATTTCTTGAATACAATTTATATATCGTGCCCATGCTCCGTGTTTATTTGAGCAAAATGTTCTCATAAATCTTCCGATTTCTCTATGCACCCGTTCTATTAAATTCGATTCAGGATGTCGGATAGATGAGAATATTGCTTTGATTTTGTTTTCTTTCAATACTTTAATCCATTTGTTTGTTGTAAATTGAGTGCCGTGATCGCTTACAATTTTTTTTGGAGATCCATATTTCGGTATATAATCTTTAAAAATCTTATGCATTATGGTAGCAGTGGTTGCTTTCTTTAAAGGGTAAAAGACTACGAACTTTGAAAATAAATCGATAGTAGTAAATAAATATTTGACACCTCCCGTTGACGATGGCAAGGGATCATAGAAATCGACAGATAAAATTTCGTGAGGTGCTGACGGTTTAATGGGTTGTAATAAATTATCGTATCTTTGTGTAAGACATTTAGTTCTCTGACATAAGTCGCATGTTTTTACGATTTTGGCGCATTCTTTTCGCAAATTCGGATACTAGAAAGCTTCTATTATTATATTATAAGTCTTTGTACTACCAATGTGACTGTAAACTGCATGCGTTTCTGTAATTATTAATGGTAAACTATTTTTTGGGATAATCAATTTTAAATTGTCTTGAGATTTTTTATAGATTAATTTATTTATTACTTTGTATTGATTTGTTATGGGTACATGAATATGTTGAAGCTGTGTCAAAATTTTTTTACATCTTTCGTCATTATTTTGAAATGTTTCAAAGTTAGTCATTATTCGCTTTAAATTTTTAGTTGGGGTAATTGACTTAAAGGGAGCTATGATAATTTATTTGTTATATATATTTATTATTTTGTCTTGTCTACTTAGAAAATCTGCTACGTTATTATTTTTACCTAGGATATGTATCGGTACAATGTTGTAATTTTCTAATGACAAATTCCATCGTTGTAATCTTGAATTCCCGAATTCGCAGTTTTGTAAAAAGGAGAGGGATTTATGATCGGTTTTTAAGAATATTATAGGCGCCACCAATAAATATGTACGTAACTTTTCAACCCCCCATACGATTGCCAGCATTTCTTTTTCAGTAGTTGAATAATTAAGTTCACTACCATGTAACGTTCGACTAACAAAAGTAACAATTTGCTCTTGTCCCTTGTCATCGTTTTGTGATAAAACAGCGGCGATTGCCATATTTTCGCATCGGTATGTAAAATATATGGTTCATTAGGGTTTGCGAATTTCAATATAATGTTTTCATCGAAAATGTTTTTTATTTCTTCAAATGCTCTTTGGTGTGCTTCGTTCCAAAAAAATTTTTTTTCTTTTCTCAATAAATTTAATAACGGTATCGTGTAACTTGAGTAATTTTTTACGAATTTTGAAAAAAAATTAATAAATCCAAGAAATGCTTGCAGTTGTTTTAAATTTTTTGGTGGTAAAAAACTTTTTATCGTTGTAATTTTATCAGGATCAGGTTTAAT
>NW_019379636.1:1118969-1139515 GCF_000648655.2 Copidosoma floridanum
AACTAATAATACTTATTCAACTTTATTCTACTCTCAAATCTGGACTTTATAAAATATTACTATTAGTTATTATTTTTATTTCGTTACGTAATCACAAAAAAAAATTCCACTTAGGACTGTATGCGTTTGTATTTTTGTTGTTATCGAAGTGTACATCGACTTTGATCATTTTATTCTTTAAGTGATTCTTTAAGTGTTGCAGTTGATCTTTTTTATCTTCTAATTATTCAAATTTCAAATTTCTTTAAAAATAGATCTTGTAATTTTTTGGTGAAAAAATTTTGCCTTATTTTCTGCAGTAATATAACGTTCTATGAAACAAGAAAATCTTTAAATCCTAATAGCTTAGGTGGACAAATAAGTTACTGTTCGTAATATTTTTTAATTGATATTTATAAATAGCACTACCTACATGAATTTCTTGATTAATAAAATAATTCGATTAAATATCGAACAAATTTTAGTCATTTTTACTGAGAAAACTGTTAGTTAGTTTCAAAAAATTAAGTTATAAAAGTCATTTTGTATAATTACGACTTTAAAGTCACAGACTCGCTTTAACATGTTAAATAAGCCTGACTTAAAGGTTTTCTTTCTTTCTTTTCTTTCTTTTAAATCTAAAGCAGTTTCATACGTTAAATTTTTGCTTTTATGTAGAACTTTTATTTCCCCGAGTTTAACTTCATATTATCATTGCAATTTTTATTCAATGGTTAATCAAATCACATTACTACAATTAAGAAGACCTGGTAGCTTACTCGTCTTGTTTCATTTCTATTTCCATTATTACTGCCTCAAAAGGCACTTATTATTACTATTTAAAAAGGCTCATGCTTAAGGGAGTTCCCTCTGCAAGAGAGAGAAAGATGGATCTTAGAAAAAGACAGAGAACATCAAACTTTTTATGTGTAAGAAGTGTAGCAACGTTGCGCTTGTGAAGCAGACAAGCAATTGGGGCAGGCATCAGCTATCGTATAGGTAAACAAACCAAACGTTGTGATTTATCATGCGAATTGTTTCCTGTATGTTTATGTGAGCGTATTTCAATTAGCATGGAAACTAATTTATGTAACTGCTATCGCATCAAATATTTTACAGTATCAATAAATAATCCTTTATAAAGTTCTCAACCACTCTAGAAAAATACATAAACGTTCTTGAGCAATTAATGAAAAACATATTTTAATTATTTTGAAATCTGATCTTTAGAAGTACCGTAAAAAAAAGGCAATATGAGGTTCGGTACAAATTCATGAATTCCCATTAAAGCACGTGTTAAAAGATATGTTCACATCTCAGCTCACAAGTTCTGAATGGATCAGAAACTTTATTAGTCGTTTTGTACGATATTAAATAATATATTTGTAAAGTTTCATCAAAATCTGATCAATTTCATTTTGGGAGGGAACTCCCTTAAAGGAACCACTTTATCACTTTTTTCATCTTACTAATATTTAAAGCAAAGTCGCTAAAACCGTTATTGTATCAACTTTTGACTTACAATTAATTTTGTTTACAAAATATGTTCACACAAATCTTTTCTCATTCAAAACAGGAGCATTTGAATTAACTATACCACACATTACTGTAAAAAATCTTACTAATATATAAAGCAAAGTCGCTAAAACCGTTGTAATCGCTAACCGCAAAAACTGCTGAACCGATTCAGCTGAAATTTTGCATACCGATTCTTGACACTTCTTAGACGGTTTTGGTATGGTTTTTATCTTGAAAAATTTAATAACAATAGCAATAAATAAGCTCAAAGTTTTGCAAAAATATGCCAGCTTTTCACTTTAGTTCAGTAGGATCCGCTAGGTGGCATCGACATAAAATCGAAGTTACCTGCAACAGAATTAAATACGTGTGGTTCGTTATAATAGGCCGGATCTTCTCGGAAATTTCTACAGTCGTCTACTGGCAGTTGATCAAGCTGCAACAAGAATAAAGATGATAGTCGTGCAGCTGGGTATCCCGGTTAGCGATGACACTCTTTTCCAATGGGCAAGTGACCTAGGTCTACTTTCACCCTGAACCTCCAGGATTGACGAGTGCCACCAATAAAAAATTTGTTCTAACTGATGACGTGTGACGAGGTGAAATTAGTGGCACTAAATTTCCCTTCGACCCAGCGACGCCTCCTTGCTCTCTTCTATTTTTCAGGCCTACTTCGTTATCAACCACCTAATTATTTTGATGTATTTGTGTTTTGGGGACCTGCGCGAGCTGGGCGGGACGACGAAGGCGCTAAGTCGGATTGGTGGAGACGACAGCAGCTGCGGCGGAAGAAGCCGAAAAGGCGTGGGAAATCAGTGCAGTGCAGCGGAAGTCAGCGAGAGGACCGCCTCCAGAAGCCGGAGAGGGGACTCAGTCTGGCTCGAGCCGTGCAGCGTGGCAGTCGAAGCGCGAGCGTGTCGAGGCTTTTTCTTTTTCCATGGTACCTTTGTTAGGTAGCAAGGGCTTTTCTTTTGAGATCGTTGAGTGTTGAGAGAGAGAGAGAGTGAAGGTAGAGAAGAAGCGGAGGAATCGAGGTGCGAGAGTTGAAGCGTGGTGAGGAACGTGAGTCAGGGACAGAGGCCGGGGTCATCATCGAGGCGAGAAATAGCTGGATCGAGGTCACGGGAGCCAAGCCAGGGCATTTGAGAGAGAAAGGAGAGAACCTGCCAGCAGCTGAGGATCGAGGAGCCGCCCTAGGGGTCAGACAACATCGGGACGAGGCAGGGTGTTTGGGGCTTGCATGAAGGTGAGAGTGGAGGGAGTGAGTGTTCCGGGGCCAGGACGGTTCGAGGAGAGAAGCCGGAGAGTGGAAGTGAGTAGAGCTGGGGGACTTGAAGAGCCGGTCCGAGTAGTGTGGGTGCATGTGTGAGAGCTGTGAGAGAGGGATAAAGAAAGGAAAGTGCGAAGCTGGGCACGAGCTGGGGAGGGCATAGTGACTAGGTGTAGGCGGGGAGAACCCGGATGCGGGAGCAGTGAGATCAGGAGAGAAAGACTGTTGACCTAAGGGTAGAGTGCGATGGTGGTGGGGCTAAAGGCGTGTGGACTTCTACTGTAGGACGTGGGTGTCAGTCCGGTGAAAAAGTGTACGTGCTCGCGCGATCGCGGTCGACGTCGGTGCCGTGGCCGCTGAATCGCCGGCACCTTCGATTGGTGTATTGTGTAACAAAAGAAAAGGAGAATACAGTGCTTGATTAAACCTTGATCCCGCGTTAAATTTATTAATCCTAATTGTTTTTCCCCCTTCTTTCCGGAGCCGGGGGAGCTCGGCGTGAACCTCCTTTTGGTTAAGAGACGGTGGTAAGGAGAGGTATAATAACGAGAGAGAAGAAGAGAAAACTCAGTCACCTGTTTCCGGGCAGTAGAACTCCTTCACGGAAAGTAGTCGTGACAGACGTCTCCAGCAGAATACCAGGAGACGTATCTAGCCAGAGCACAATCTACTCCAACACTTCAGAGTTATGTGGCCATACTACAATCTGGCTTGGTGCCGTCAGAGAGTTTTTTTTACTACAAACGTACAGCCACAACGGCCAACTTCATAGTGGTCACTCCAACGGCATACCTACAGAGAAGGTATTCTTCAGGCCCACTTTCTCCACTAACTATGAGCGATTGGTTATCCGGGAAACGACGTGAACACGAGATAAATTTTGGTCAGCGGCGTATCTCCCTCATGCACGGTCTTCGTACACAGAGACTCCAAGGATAAGAATCAAGCTACCCACAGCTGGCTCTCCATCATCAAGAATAATAATAAGCAATAACTGAAAATTTCACCACTGGCCTTTTTCAGGGCCAATAAAAGTATTTACGTTCACTACTTAACTTTTAATCTCATCGGTTCTTTTAAGGGCCACCTAAGTGTAAACTACCTTGCCAACAAATACATTTTTACTACCATTTCCAGAAGCGATTCGTCGACTAAAAGACTTTATAAACTAAAGACGGCCACTATTAAACCAAGTCATTCACTGGTAGTCGTCACGAGCGGAGTTATTCTTCGCAAGGCTGGGAAACCTGGTGACCGACGACCCTATATTACCCTCTCGACTCTAAACATTCAACCAGGAATCACCGATACTCTCCAAGATCTGTGCTGGGCAAACTAACAGCGATGAGGGAAAAAAAACTTGAGCCAACGGGAGTCTCCAACGGGAAAGCATCACAAACCAATCTCTACCAATCTCTCTACCTTAGAACATCAAAACAACTGAGTCTGCAAAAAAAAGGTGCTTTAAACACCAACGTCTTCGATGTTATACAAGAAGACGTTGGGAAAGAGCACTGCAACTAGCTCCAAAGCTTCGGACTTTGTAATTTTTCTCCCGATCAGTCTGGGTCTTCAACAGCAGGCCAGAGAAGATCACCCTGAGGTATCTAGGCAGTCACAATTGCTGTAAACTTTAGTCAAGAAAAAGTTTACTTAAGAAGCTCACCGGTCTTTTTTAGGGTAATCGGACGTCGAACTACCTTGCCAACAAATATAGATGAACTTAAAAAAGTTGACAGAAAACAGCCTTTAGGGGTCACAAAAGTCTTAAGCATGCCAAAAGTCGTAAGAGGGTGAATTGAAAGGAAAACTTTAAGTGTATCTAATGAATACAATTTATGGCGTCAACAAACTAACGCAGAAAATTCATCGAGACTGGAACAGCAGCTTCAAAATCGACAAATAAAGAATCTATTACGTGAGAGATTAGCTTTTTATTTTACCCTCACAGTAATCTCTTAAATTTTTCAGATTTTTAAATAAGTAGAAAATGAATTGTATTTTTGTGGCATTAAAAAATGTAGACATTAAGCTGCAAGACTTTGTTGCTCTGGTAATAAAGTTGTGAGATTAAAAAAAAAAATTTTTTTTGATATACATTTTTTGGGAGTTTAAAATCTTAGCAGCTTAAAAAATAGCTCTTTTCGTAAATTACATGGGAGAAACTGCAAATCAACCACTCCTTATGGCCAACGATTATTTTATGGCATAAGAAACGCACGGTACTTTTCAGCATAATTAAATTTTTTTTAATTTTTACAGCTCATGATTTGACCAAATAAACTGTATGGATTGCAAACAAACGTGTTTTTCATAAGAAGATTTTTTTTCTAAGAAGTATCAGGAATAAATGTAAAATTCCTAACTGAACACGTTTCACATTACATGTCAACACACGACCGTGTTTTATTTAGTAAGTCTCAGTCGAAGCCGTGACGGGGGGCTGCTAGTTACTTATATGGGAACATTAATTACAATACAATAGTTACAGCTCGCATATTTTGTTATTTCATTATTTTTAATACTTGTGCTTACAACAATATGAGATACAGTCCACGGCCCAGAGACAAAAAAAATACGGTTTAATCTTATTTTTTCCAGTTAAAAAAAAATTGGTTAATCCCCTACAAAATTTTCCCAGGAATACAAAAAAAGTAGTTTCGTCTAAATTAAAGTCAGCATTATTTGTTTATTTAACAATGACTGAACCAATGTCAATTATTTATACGGTTGTTCAATTACATCTCTGCTTTTATTGTCCTTAGAGGCATTTTACAACCATACGTCTTTTTCATCATACGAGGGGCTGCACCTCCTGTGCTCTCCGCGCGCCAACCCCTAAAATTTAATCAAACTTTTATTTTCTATACTTTAAAAAAAAATACAATAATTGTATCTTTGTCATAACACATAATATCGTAATATTTCTCAACTTACAAATTATAATGATTTTTCACTGATTTTTTAAAATCTCACTGTCAAAACTACCCACGCTCGATCAGTCTCAGCCAATCACACGACGAATAAACAGGCTTCATCACGTGATCTATCATTTTTTTAAGATATGAAAATTACCTCTAAAATAGATACTTTTTCAAATGTATTATTTATTGTTAGGAACACATTAATGGCGTGAAAGTTCAAAAAGACATTTTTTATACCGAAAAATTTTTGATTGACGTAGAAAAAAAAAATTATGTCAATATAAATATAACCGTTAAAAAAATAGAGATGTTGAAAAGCAAAACAAAAAACTATTTGTAAAATTGCAAAATAATTATTGGTTTTGTGTAAATTAATTTTTTTAAATAAAACTTTGAAGAGTTATTACAATCTTTGCGGTCGGTTTATCGACATTTCACTCAGGTTAAAACATTGTATTTGATGTTAATAATGATTAAAAACGAAAAAATAATTTATTTTTGTAAGTTTGGACGTTTTCTTGTAAAAGTCATATTTTACGGCTTGAACAATTGCAAGTATCTCAGTCAGTTTTGCATATTTTTTTCCAATAAACGGCATTGTACTTTCCAAAAAAAAATACAAATTTTTTCAAAAGAAAAAAAAGCTCTTACTTATACTCTGGAGCCGTGACATAAGTAATTTACGTTTTTTGCAATAACGGATAAGCAACTAAGTTTTTATTGCGAAAGGATTAGTGTACCATCTTCACGTACATCTGCATTACTCTGACGGAACGCTTTGTCAATATCATTAAAACACTGCTGAAAAAAATCAGCTGATGCAAAATCATGAGATGATTTTTTGCACTTTAATTTTTTACCACTGACTGAATTTCATTTTATCAGAAACTTCCAACGAACCAATAACAAACAATAATAATAGTAAAAGCTCATCAAAGATAACGGCAAGAGATCACAGAGAAAAATCCAAATCTTGCTTAGAGGAAAAAATACAAGTCCCACTGAGGCGTAAATATACAAGTCCTTATGGGCAAAAAACTTACTACTTAAATTTAAAATTTGTGCTCTACCCAGGATTTTAAATGACTAAGACATCTTCAAAATTAAAATTTTTTTGTTTGCCAAAAACAATTTGCAAGTTTTACTAATATGAAAAAATACAATTCTTAGACGGCAAAAAACTCACTTTCAAAATTTGAAATTCATGGTCTAAAAAGAATTTTACGTAGACCAATCTGTCTTAAAAATTAAAGAAATTTTTTCTTTGCAAAGTTTAATTTGCAAGTCCCACTTAGGTGAGAAAATTTAAGTCCCACTGCCGCAAAAAAATACAAGTCCTGATTAGCATAAAACTTACTTTTAAAACATGAATGCGTGCTCTACAAAGTAATTCAAGACGACTAAGACATCTTAAAAAAAATTTTTTTTATTTTTGCATAGTACAGTTTGCAAGTTTCATTTAAGTGAAAAAATAGTTTCCCTGAATTAAAAAAATACAAGTCCTGGTCGGCAAAAAACTCACTTTTAAAATTTGAAATTCTTGATCTACAAAGAATTTCACGTAGACCAATATGTCCTAAGAATTGTAGAAACTTTTTTTGCCAAGTTTAATTTGCAAGTCCCACTGAAGTGAGAAAATTTAAGTCCTACTGCCGCAAAAAAACACGAGTCTTGATGAGCAAAAAACTTTATTTTAAAATATGAATGCGTGCTCTGCAAAATAATTCAAGATGACCAAGACATCTAGAAAAAATTTTTTTTTTATTTTTGTCAAGTACAATATCCAAGTTTCATTTAAGGAGGTACCTCAGCAATAGAGTACCAATCTAGAAATGTCTGAAAAATGTCGCTAGAAGAATATAACTATACTTCTCTACCTATTTTAGCGCTATATAAATGTTTTAATGAGACGCGTAAGTGACTTGTGGCGTACGATCATAAAAGCAGGTGCTGTATGTAAACATCACATGAGTTTTTGTTGGAAAAAAAATTTTAAATGCTAATATCTCATTCTCAGATATTATAGATCTATATATTAATAATAATTTAAAAGGTATTAAAGATTTGTTATGAGAAGATTCCAAAGGACTGATTTGTGTAACCAAATCACAACAGGAGATAAGCAGGGTGAATACTCTAATAAAAGAATTATTTGACCGAAAACTAGATTGATAAGGATAAGTATTAACACTCAAGTCTTCAATAGTCTGCAATTTTTGTTCAAACGTATTTTTTATGTAACCAAAATTATTTATAGGTTCTTTTAAGGGCCACCTAAGTGTAAACTACCTTGCCAACAAATACATTTTTACTACCATTTCCAGAAGCGATTCGTCGACTAAAAGAGGTAAACAAACCAAACGTTGTGATTTATCATGCGAATTGTTTCCTGTATGTTTATGTGAGCGTATTTCAATTAGCATGGAAACTAATTTATGTAACTGCTATCGCATCAAATATTTTACAGTATCAATAAATAATCCTTTATAAAGTTCTCAACCACTNCGTATTTTTTATGTAACCAAAATTATTTATAATTAATTAAATTATTAAATTATTTAAGTGTTACTTAATTATGTGATTATGACGAAAAAAAAATTTATGTTTTGCCAAGCCAAATTTTTTGGAGTTACGTTCGTATTTCCCGCCAACAATGCCAACGCAACATGGTATCAAAAGTAACGAAGTCCTGCGAGTGTCATTAATAATTGATTGATCATTGAATTCAGACGTGAGCTCATTGCCTAATTTCTTTACCATACGTTTTTTCGTATGTTTATTTATATCCTCCCTAATTTTCATTAAGATCTGTTCGGTAACATTCGAGATATTTACAAAAATGTTCTTAACCTAAACTTTTTCCATAAAAGTGCATGTTACATTTTTCTCTTTAACTAACTAACCCACGGCAACAAAAATTTAACAGTGTATGCTATATTTCTAAAGCATCAATTGTACGAAGTTTAAACGGAATCTATTCGGTAACTTCGTGGCTGAGGTACCTCCTTAAGGTAGTAGTTTAGTAAAACGACTAGACGATAAATTTTTCTAAAATTTTGTGTGTGGCTTAAGTTTGCTATAGTTTATCACGAGTCCAAATTTAGAGATGCCTAGCCGTGTAGTTTCGGAGATATTAAAATTTTACTGTTGGATCTTTCAACACGTGAGAGATAGGAAAGCGCCTGGTTTGGGGTAAGATTCTAAACAAAATCATTCATAACTCCTAAACAAAATGATCAATCCTTTCAAAAAAATGATATGTTATAATTAATATTATAAATAAACTAAATACCAAGTCTCAAGAAGCCTAGCCATACAGTTTTTGTATTTCAGCTTTCCAAAGTTAAGAACTATCGTGTAGTTGCGTGAGAGGGACAATGACAGCTATACAGTAAAGGCTGCATAACCTATGCATACTCTAGAGTGTAGTATGTCACACGATATACCTAACTGAACAACTACCTTAAGTGAAAGAATACAAGCCCCCTGAATTGAAAAAATACAAATCCTGGTCGGCAAAAAACTCACTTTCAAAATTTGAAATTCATGATCTAAAAAGAATTTTAGGTAGACCAATACGTCTTAAAAATTAAAGAAATTTTTTTCTGCCAAGTTTAATTTGCAAGTCCCACTCAAGTAAAAAAATTCAAGTCCCATGACAGCAAAAAAATATAAGTCCTGATTAGCAAAAAACTTACTTTTAACCTATAAAATTAGTGCTTTTAACTTATTTTAAGATGGCTAAGGGATCTTAAAAAATTGTTTTTTCTTATTTTTGCCAAGTACAATTTGCAAGTCCCACTAAAGGTAAAAATTACAAGTCCTGGTCAGCAAAAAACTTACTTTAAAAATTACAAATTCATGAATCAGAAAGAGTTAAGTTTGATAATATGTACTTAAAAATTAGAATTGTTTTCGCTGAGAATAATTGGGAGGTTCCTCTCAAGTAAATAATAAAAGTCTTATTGAAGCGAAACAATACGAGTCTTCAGCAAAAAAGTCGTAAAAACACTCGTTTTTAAAGTTTAAAACACGTGCAACACATATAATTTTAAGATGACTAAGATGTGTCGAAAATTTAATTTTTTTAATTTGCCGAGTAAAATTTGCACATTCCTTTCAAGTTAAAAAATGTAATTCCCACTTAAGCAACAAAATACTAGCTCTGACTGTAGACAATCATACTTTGCCTAATTAAATTTGGTGCTATACAAAAAATTTTGCTAATTTTTTAAACTTGGTTACCAGTTACCTTTCAGATGTCTTAGTCATCTTAAATTACTTTGTAGAGCACGCATTTTAAATTTTAAAAGAAAGTTTTTTTGCTCATCAGGACTTTCACTTTTCGCTGTAGTGGTATTTATACTTTTTATCTTAGATAAAACATGCAAATTGTACTCTTAAAAGAATTTAATTTTTTAAGATAGATTGGTCTACATAAAATTATTTGTAAATCATGAATTTCAAATTTTAAAAGTAAGTTTTGTGACCATCAGGACTTTTACTTTGTACTTTATCGCTGAAGTAGGACATGTGTTTTTTCACATTAGTGGAACTTAAAAATTGTACTTGGTAAACAAAAAAAATTCAAATTTTTAAGACATATTGGTCTACATCAAATTCTTTGTAAATCATGAATTTCAAATTTTGAAAGCGTGTTTTTGGCCGACCAAGATTTGTATTTTTTCAATTCAGGGGGACTATTTCTTCACTTAAATGAAACTTGCAAATTGTACTATACAAAAATAAAAAAATTTTTATTTAAGATGTCTTAGTATTCTTGAATTACTTTGTAGAGCACGCATTTATATTTTAAAAGTAAGTTTTTTGCTCATCAGGACAGATCAATCTCATAGTTTATATCACAGTTTCCGATCCAGTAAATCAAGTGGGGAGACAAACACAATCGTAAGGTTTGACGCGATTGAGCGGTAAGACCTACGAGGACGTCAAACCTTCCGTTCACGCTTACATATCGCCCACCTTGACGTATTAAAGCGTCAATAGAAAATTTAACCCAAGATACAAACAAAAGTAAAGATAAACCTGACAACGCGAAGCCGAAAAGCCTAGTTCGGATAGAGTTAATTCCTTAACCACTTTCGGATATAAAGTGGTATTACAATCATCATAATCAAAATGAAATTGGGTTAACAGTAATCAAAACAAATTTTTAATGAGCTAATTTTTTAAATTAAAACAAATTAAAAGATAACTTTTTAAGGCTTGGTAATATACTATACATACCCGCTCAACTAATCAATTATAGTATATGAAAATAAATTTTAATCAGTAATAAAAATGAGAACAGAATGTCAAGTCGATAACTATATCTTGATTTCTTCATTCGCTCGCCTTGATGAGTCAGTGCTTTCCTAATCTGGTGATTGACGAACCTCCATCTTAGTCTCCGTAGAGAGCCTTATTAACTTGACGATGGGTCGTGTAAGAATCGAATCAGCAGTCTTTAATGTAACTACCCTCACCAATTTATCAGAACCTGCGTGAGTGTCAATAATTAAGCCCATGGGCCACTCAGTGGGTGGTGTTAAATCATCTTTTAGCAGCACTTCGTCTCCTTTTTGCAAATTAGTATGTACGTTGAGCCACTTGTTATGTACTTGTAACTGGTGATAAACCTCCTTTCGCCATCGGAACCAAAAGGAGTCTTTAAGGCCGCTGAGTGGTCACCAACGTTCAGTGAATCGCTGTGGCTCCAGTGAATGGTTGAAAGGCTCTGGATGAGCAAGCAGTGACAAGCCCACGAAGAAATGGGCTGGTGTGAGGGTTGTAGCATCATTAGCGTTGTTGCTTAGTGGGCAAAGTGGCCTGGAGTTTAAACAGGCATCAATCTTGGTAGCGAGGGTTATAAGCTCTTCAAAAGTGAGTGTCGCATTTCCGATGACTCGCAGGAAGTGGTGCTTAAAGCTGTGCACTGCAGCTTTCCAGAGTCCTTCATGGTGCAGCGCCCTTGGGGGTATGAATGACCACTGAACTCCCTGGTATGCTAGTGTGCTGAGCACAGTATCCACGAACGTTGATGACTGAGCAAACATAACTTTCAACTCCTTCGCTGCGCCTTTAAAGTTGGATGCGTTTTCTGAATATACCGTAGTAGGTACTCCCCTGCGAGCACTAAATCTTGAGAATGTTACAATAAAGGCATCAGTAGCTAAGTTTGAAACTACTTGTACGTGTACTGCACGCGTGACCATGAGATAAAAATGGCAAAATAGTCCTTTGTAGATTTGGCGCCTCTCCCTCGAGAAAATAATACTGGTATCGGTCCCACGTAATCCAATCCAGTCAACGAGAGTAGACGAGCAGGGGTAACTTGAGCCGCTGGCAGAGAGCCCATTTTCTGGACTGGGCTTCGGGCATTGAATTTTGTACATGTGGCGCAGCGATTGTAGACGCCTGTGGCCAAAGTCTGCACACGTGTGATCCAAAACATGCGGTTTAAGTGAGACTGCATTAACTGAATTCCTCCATGTTGCATAAAAGGATGGGTCTCTTCTACTAATCGTATGACGAAGATACAATTTCCAGGCAGGACTATTGGGTGGTTCTTGTTGTACGACAGTGGGGCATTTTGTAAGCGTCCACCCACTTGAATTAAGCCCTGCTTGCAAATGAAAGGACTCAGCTTGGCCAGTGGGCTGCGTTTTGAGACTGAGTCTCCCACACTGAGCTGTAGTCATTCTGCGTTGTAATGATTCTGCTGAATCGTTCTAAAAATAAAGTTACGAGCAATAGACCATTCTTTGTATCCAAAGCGAATGTAAGGACTATTATTATTTTTATGATGCAATGAGCGTAATTTCCAACGATTGCAATATGCTAGGATGCGGAGTATTTTGCTGAAATTCGAACACTTTTGAAGTTTTGGTAAACAGCAGCCTTCTGATACTTACGACTCCTTGGAGTCCCTCCGTTCCATCATACCATGCATAGGGTCATCCAGGGTTGTAGAACATGCAGCTTGTGGTGGCCAAACGGACTCACGTTCCCGCAGCTAGATAGGCCCGTTTCACCAAAGTGAATGCGAAGCGAGCTCGGAGGGCGTGAGACCTCACGTCGCGCAGTCTGCTGCATTGTCGCTTGAGCGAACGTGCCTCCAAATTGCCTTTGGAAGTAATGAAAGTATCTCGCTTGAGCGGTTTGCTACAAACGTTTGGTAGATGTTGAATCTTTGAAAGTAGATGTACGACTAATCTCGTAAGCAGTGTAGCGTCGCAAAGCTCCAGCCTGGACAGCGATTGAACCTTGGTTGGAGCAACTTTGCTCTTTGAAAGCAAAAGTACAGCGAAGCGGCCAGGTAATACTGTATAGATGGCTGATGCGTAGGCTCTCTGCGACGCATCAGCGAACCCATAATTCCCACGGACTCTTCTTACCAGCATCAAGTCATCGTGGTATTTGAAGTGTTGAGACCCCGTTAAGCTTGCTCCGAAATTTCAGCCAACGTGTCTGAAGCTCATCAGGAACTGGAGTATCCCAATCGACGTTGCTAAGCCAAAGGTCTTGCATTATGATCTTGGCGATGACGATGACTGGAGCAAGCCAACTTATGGGGTCAAACAGTCGATCTATTTTAGACAAAATATAGTGCTTAGATACAGTGAAATTTTCCTGCCTTGAGGACACTTTGAAACAGAATAAATCATCGCTTGGTCGCCACTTGAGGCCAAGAGTAGATAATACCTCTTCCGGGTTGACCTCTACTTCATTTGTTGATTTTTATCGCAAACCTCTAAGTAAACTGGGATCGTTTGCAGCCCATTTATCAAGAGTCATCAGCCTTCAGTAGGTCGATGAGCTGATCAGGTCACTGCAAAGCTTTGCCAACTGTATCGGCACCACCAAAAAGGTCGTCAACACATAGTTGATCAAGTAAGATCGCTGAGGCCTCTGAACACTTTTTAGCTCTGTCAATAACAATCTGCTTCATGATGCGTAGGGCTAGAAAGGGTGCCAAAGCCGTGCCATAGGTAACAGTTACACAGCGGTAGTCCTGAGGTGGCTCGCTGAAATCCTCTCTCCACAAAATCCTCTGCCAGTCTGCATTCTCAGGATGTACTAAAATTTGCCTAAACATTTGTACTACATCAGTTATAAGACGAATTTTAAAAAACGTCACTGGATGAGAAACATTGCAGTATCGGACTGAAGCTTGCGACCAGGAAGAAGTAAATCATTGAGCGGCAAGCCACAAGGAGTTTTTTGCGAGGCATTAAAAACGACACGAATTTTCAGAGGTTTTCCGGCTTGACTACTGCGTGGTGAGGCAAGTAGTAATTAGGTTTATTAAACTGCTGAGGAGGTACGATTTCCATATGCTTTCTTTGAAGATAGTCCACCATGAAATCCTTGTAAGCGTTCAAAAGCTCTGAATCATGCAATAGTCTGCGTTCCGATCGATATAAGCAGGCAGCTGCAATTTGGCGCGAAGGAGCAAGAGCAGGTCTCTTTGCAAAGGGAAGGCGAACCACAAACCGACTGTATTAGTTACGAGAGTGGGTGCTTACAAAATGATTTTCGCAAAACTCCTCCTCTGCTGTTAGATGAACTTTGCTTGGTACTTCCTCAACTTCCTAAAACTTCGTAAAGCAGATCTTAAAGTAAGAATTCTGCGTACGTATGGAAGACTAGAACGCGACCTTCAATCGAATTGCTTATGTTAGTACATACCGAACCTGTTATAATCCAACCAAATACCGTTTTCTGCGCAACTGGAGTCTTAGCAGGCCCTTTAATAAGACCGTGCAGAAGTATTGACGAATAGATATCTGCCCCTAAAATACAATCAACTCGGTCGGGCTTACAAAAGCGTGCATTAGCAAGATCTAAGCCATTTAAATGAGGCCAATTACAATTCGCGAGTTCTTCTCTAGGCAAACCGTAAGTAAGCTCGTTTAACACCAAAGCAGAGAATGATTGCGAAAAATCACGATTCTTGGGGGACTTTGACGTCGCTTGGGTAATTACAGTAGCTTTTGATGATTCTTCGGCGCCTACACCAATTACCGAAAACGAAGCCCGTTGAGCTCTGAGATTAAGATACTGCATTGTGCGCTCGGTAATGAAGCAACGCTCCGAGCCAGGGTCAATCAAAGCACGAACTATAAGAGATTTTTCGTTAGGGCTCACTATAGTAACGTGTGCCGTTGCTAAGAGAACTGACGCCCCTACCACTGCCGTGTGTAAACCGACTTGGGACGAAGCTTTATCCTGAAGGGATGGACCTGGATGTGTCACGGTTACCGTCAATTGAAAAGGTGTACTATCACGTGAGTTAGCTACTATTTTTTGTTGAGGCTCGTAATAAAACTTGGTATGATGCTTTGCTTGGCAAGTAAAACATCAATTTGCCAATGTGCACTTCTTTAAAAAAATGATTTCTTTGCAGACAATTCAAGCAGAGTTTATTTACTATGCAAAATTGTAGGCGTTAGATGTGCGATATTTCATTTAATTTAAAACAATGTTGCAGCCAATGAGCACCTTTCCAGAGGTCGCAAGAGGGAACGGCTTTAGATTCCGAACTGTCCAACGTCTGAGCATTATTAGCCGATATGTATCTTAAATTACCGACACGAGGGTTTGATTGATTGCCTGATTTAGCAGAAGTTTCACGTAAATCGACCGAAGTGCGAGCTTGTTCGAGCGATTGAATGCGTCGCTCCAAAAATTTAAGTGAATCCGAGTACGTTGAAAAGCCCTCCATATTCTCTTGTGAAACTCCCCATGCTTCTCGCAAGCTTAAATCAAGTTTGCATTCAATGTAATGAACAATCCAATTATCATAATAATCGATTGGACATTGAAGTTCGCGTGATGCGCGCATGGCCTCCTCGGCATGATCAACAAGTTCATTCGAATCTTGTACACTGCGTGCCTTAATGGCTGGGAGTTGAATTAAATTTTCTAATGTATTGAAAAGTCGAATTCTAGTGTTATCATAGCGCCGTAACAATTTTTCCCAAGCGACGTCGAAATTCGCATTCGTAACGTCAAGTCCCTTAAGTGTAACACGCCCAGACGTGTCTTGGTGCTAATATATTCGGTCTAAACTTCTGTGTAAATATCTTTTTTAATACATTCATGAGTATCTAAGTCACTATACTGAACCAATTCATCATAACAATCAATGAATTTATTCCAATACGAGTCTAATAGTTTTAACCGAGTCTCAAAATGGGTTTTGATAGTGTCTCTGCAGCAACCTTCTCTGTTGAGTTAGTACATTCATTTTTTATTTTGGGGAACAGTATCAATTGTGACTTTAACAACTTTTTCATTTCCGCAAATCAATCTACAGTATATTAAAACCAAGGTCTAGACTCACGAAGAAACAAAAGACACATCTGTTAGCAATTAATGATATTCCGGCCCAGGGCTTTGACATAAATCACTAAATATAGCGTTTGTGCGTTATTATTTACACACATATGTCGAAAGCCAAAAGAGAGACGAGAAAGTCAACAAGTCAATTTGGCTTACCTTTTGAGGCACCACTTCTCCCCCGCGTCATCGGGCTCATCGAATTGTCGTAGACCAAAGGGCCGCGAGCCGATATGAGTGGGACGAAGATGAAGGGGTGACGCGGTAGGTAGAAAGCCTCGTTGGTGCTTAAAAGATCCGCACAAAGGAGAATGAACAAAGTCACTTTTCTTGTACCTTTGTCTCTCATCCTCTGGCTGATGATTGTTGATGTTTTGCCCACAGTGACCTCGATTTGTGTGGTCACGTAGCCTTGAAATCGATCGGAGCTCTGCTACCAAATGTTTATGATGCTTGTTCTCTCGGTTAAAATAACACTAAGCTGAGAAAGGAACTTACATATCAATATACAATTAAACAAGCAATTCATTAAACTCATCCAAAACTGTTTCTAATATTGTGAAACGAGATAAATTATTAACAAGCCACAAAGGCAAAAATTAAACTGCAAGAAATTAGTTTATAAGTACTACAAGAACAATCCAACATTTATTTTCAAAATAAACTTGTACAGTATATTAAATTTTAGAGAAAACAAAGAAAAAAATGTAAAACGAACTTCTATCTATCGAGCTTGAAATATTACAGAAAAATGGTAAAACTTTTTTTAAATCAAAATTGGAATTATAATCCTGTCGAATGTGCGAAAAACATACGATTTGCTAGAGACAGAAGGTTGACGATTGACAAAATGTCCCCAAGAATCGTGTACGGAACAAAAATCTTATGCAGAAGATTTTCCGAAAGAAAAAGGAAGCGAGCAGCGATGGCTTCGCGGGAGCGTCTTGTTCTCTAGACAGTCAAGATGTGAGAGAGGGCTCAGCCACTCTCATAGTTTATATTAGAGTTCCCGATCCGGTAAATTAAGTGTGAAGACAAACACAATCGTAACTCATGTTCAAAAGTGAAAATACAGAGAATAAGTTTCAATGGTTGTGTCAAATGGTTATGAACGTATGTGTCTCCCACCAAGCAATTAGTGCAGCCGGTGAGACTTCGCTTCTCCGCGTAGGTCTTACCGCTCAATCGCATCAAACCTTCCTTTCACGCTTACAGATACAAATCGTCTACATATCGTACCATTTGTTAAAACCAGCTTTTGGGGGTAGGCGGCTTTGAACAGTGAAAGGAAGTCAAAGTTGGCGAGAATCCCCTCCTAGGATGTAGAACTGGCTGTAGAGATGAATTAACGGTGAGAACGTTAACTTATCGGCTCTAGGCGTGGTGAGGCAATGCTTCTGCTGGATTCCAATACCACCACTGGAGCTGATGAGGGGTGCCGCAGGTAATTGGTATAGCAGTGACTCGCAGCAGTCAAGGACAGCCCGTTGCCAGTATATTTGTCAGATTCTCACAGTGGTTGGACAACAGTGTCACGTAATATAACAATAATGATGAGAGTTGGAAAAGTGAGAGTCGACACACTGAGTTTAACGTGGTATTAAACATTGGTGTTTTATTGAAAATTAATTAGTCCTCTAGCCACTGTCGTAGCGTAGGTGTCGTCATGCAAGCGAAAACCTAGCTTTATATTATAAAAATAACGAAAGCACCAATCACGACACAACATGGGGCGCTTACTGGTCACTTTGTTATTGAATAAGTTGAATAAGAAAATCTAAGCACCAATACCACAGAACTTGGGTTACTTACTGGTCGCTTTATATATTAATGGTACTCCTCTCAACGAAATGGCATAAAGATCATGCTGTCTTGTAACTGTACAAGAATTAGTTGATAACTACTGTGCTCTTTTTTTGTTCACTTGTTGCGCAGAACGACAAAATCAGAGTTCTACGCATCTGTCAGCATAACGCTCTATAGCAACTGTAGCCTCTCTCTCGTGTGGTTCATTTAACGAAGCAAAAAACTACGTGATTTAGATTAAAATATCTTTAAATCTAGTACCGATTGCTGTATTTAACAAAATCACATCTTAATTCTTGTTTTCTAAACTGTTACATACTAGTTTTTTAAATTTCTAGAAGAGATACTTTTTATATAGTTAAATAAAATATCAGTTCTTAAGTGTGTTTCCCGTATACTCGTGTGTAAAAAGTGTCAACTTTAAACTTGAATATCTTGAAAATAAGTACCGCTTGCTACCTAAATAGTAAAATTACAATATCCGTTAAATTCTTAATGATAACGTACTAAAAAAAATCAAGTCTAGATGAAAATCAATTTTTTGAGTGAACTACCTTAACTTAGGGTGCTGACTGATTGCTTTATTCATTTATGAAATAACGCAAACGCCAATCACCGCACAACCTGGGGCACTTTCTGGTCACTTAGTTATCTAAGAAAATAAGTAAAATAACTTTACCAAAAATCACCCCACAACTCGGGACGCTTACTGGTCACCTTATTTATTATTAAAATAATTAAGGTAACGTAAGTGCCAATCACCCTTCAACGTAGGATGCTTACTGTCGCTTTATTTATTAGTAAAATGAACAAAATAACGCAAGCACCACTTAATCAGGGGCGCTAACTCGTCATATTGTTATCTATTAAATAAATAAAGGGACGCAGCCGCCAATCATCGTAGAACCTAGAGCAATTATTGGTCACATTCTTATTTAAAAAATAAGTAAAATAACAGGAGTGCCAATCACCACACACCCTGAATTGCTTACATGTCATTTTGATAATAAAGAAATAAAATATCGCAAGCACCAATCACCTTTCAACCTGGAGTGCTAACTGACCGCTTTAGTTATTATTAAAATAAATAAAATAAGGCAATTGCCAATCACCACTCAACATAGAATGCTTACTAGTCGCTTTATTTATTAGTAAAATGAGTAAAATAACGCAAGCGCCAATCACCACACAATCCAGGGCGCTTACTGGTTGCTTTATTTATAGTTCAAATAACAAAGATAACGCAAGTGCCAATCACCCCTTAATATGGGGTTTATACTGGTCATTTTATATTAATAAAATAACGCAAGCACCAATCACCACACAACCAGAGACGGTTTCTGGTTGCTTTATTTATTGTAAGAATAAAAAAAATAACGCAAGCACTAGTCACCATTCAACCCAGCGGGATAACTGGTTTCTTTATTTAACTATAAAATAATGCAAGTGCCAATCACCGCACCACCTGGGACACTGTCTGGTCGCTTTGTAATATAAAAAAAAAGTAAAATAACACAAGTGCAAATCAGTGCACACTCCCGAGGAGTGGTCATTTTGATAGTTAATAAAATTTATAATTTAATAATGTGAATGCCCATCCCTGCACAACCTGGAGAGCTTACTGGTCGCGTTAGTTATTATTAAAATAAATGAAATAAGTCCAGCACTAATCACCACTAAACTCAGGTTGCTGACTGTTCACTTTATTTATTTATAAAATAACGCAAGCTTTAATCACCACATAAACCAAAGCGTTTACTGGTTATCTTATTATTCGAAAAAATAAATAAAATAACACAAGCACCAACTACCGCAATAGCCAGGGCGCTTACTGGTCCCTTATTTAATTATTAAAATCATTAAGATAACGCAAGCGCTAATCACTTTGCAACATGGGGTGCTGACTGGTCGCTTTATATATTATGAAAATAACTAAGATAACGCACGCTTCAATCACCTTTTAACATGGGACGCTTACTGATCGCTTTATTTATTTATAAAATAACGCAAGTGCCAATTGCTACTTAACCTAGGGCGCTTACTGGTCATTTGCATAACTAATAAAATTCATTAATTAATAATACTAGTGCCAATCACCACAGAAACTGGGATGCTTACTGGTTGCTTTATTTATTACTCAAATAAATAAAATAAGGCAATCGCCAATCTGGTCATTGTAATAATTATTAAAATTCATTAATTAGTATTGTGAATGCCAATCACCGCACAACCCGGAACGCATACTTGTCAATTGATTTACTAATAGAATAACGCGAGCGCCAACTATCACTTAACTTAGTTTGTTTATTAGTCACTTTATTCATTAACAAAATAAATCAAGCGCTAATTACCATACATTACGAGGCATCCATTGGTCATTGTCATAATTAATACAACTTGTTAATTAATAATAAGAGTGCCAATTACCACACCACCCAGGGGGCTTACAAGTTGCTTAGTTTTTTGATAAAATATATAAAATAACGCAAGTGCCAATTGCTACTTAACCTAGGGCGCTTACTGGTCATTGTCATAATTAATACAACTTGTTAATTAATAATAAGAGTGCCAATTACCACACCACCCAGGGGGCTTACAAGTTGCTTAGTTTTAGTTATCTAAGAAAATAAGTAAAATAACTTTACCAAAAATCACCCCACAACTCGGGACGCTTACTGGTCACCTTATTTATTATTAAAATAATT
>NW_019379637.1:15225-29772 GCF_000648655.2 Copidosoma floridanum
ATTTGTTAGAATAATTCCTTTGTACTTCGTAAATAATTACAGATAAAGTCATCACTGGAAATTTGTTGATAGAATTTATGTTTAGTGAATAAATTATTTTAGAAAAATCCAAATTGCTTGCGTGTATATTATTTTCTTTTGGAAAAACACTTTTAAAAGTTGGAAATCCTTGAAGCTATTAACAATATTCTAACTTTTCAAAGCTTATTATACTCCGTGAATAATTACAGATAAAGTCATCACTGGAAATTTGTTAGTACAATTTATGTTTAGTGAGTTAAATGTAATTGTTTTCTAAAAACACAAAAAAGAAGTGAAAACCTACAGTTTGGTATAAACAATGGTACTTAACTCATTACACATGTATTATATCATGAAATTTACAGTCATTACTCTATATGAAATTTTTCAAGGAGTATAATAAGTTCGAAAAGTTAGAATAACATGAATAGCTTTCAGGATTTTCAACTTTTGTAAGTGTTTTTTCAAAATAAGATTATATACACGCAAGTAATTTGGATTTTTTTAAAATAATTTTTTCACAGCACATCAAGTCCTTCTGTTTTATAATGTAGTTTTTCTTCATAATAACATTTAAATAAACATTTACAATAATTATTAAAAACGTATGCCTTACTTGGATATAAAGCCCCCTCAAGAGTAACTTTAAAAGAGAAAAATATTGCTTGTAAAGAAAATAATGTTCCTGAATATTATCTAGTTAGTTAACTATTATAATTAAGATTGGAAAAAATTATATCTATTAATAATTGTATGGTTCAGTTGTAAATAAGCAAAACAATAACACATGGTACTTACACTTTATATACACGTAAATTGTCGGACTGCTATCTCATCCTCTCTGGCCAAGTGGTAAGATGCTTGCCTTGTAAGTTGAGGGCTCGAGTTCGTGTCCCATATAAGCCGAATTTTTTTTTTTTTTTTCCAATATCTGTTGATATTTTAGGTAATTATTCTATTGATGTATAAATTATAATTGTTGCACAAAATTTATTTATCTATTTTTCTTTCCAAAATCTCACCTGAGATCTCAGATGAGAATTTGGCATGAGATCTCAGGTGAGAAATCACGTGAGATATAAGATGAGATCTTAGGTGAGATTTGTCAGGAGGGGACAACTTTGATAATAACGATAATAGTAGTGATGGTGTTGACGATGACGATAATGATAATAATTATGATAATGACGATTAAAATGTTGATGACAATGCCGATGATAATGATATTAATGATGATTGATGACGATGATGATGATGATGATGATGATGATGATGATGATGATGATGATGATTATGATGATTATGATGATGATGATGATGACGATGACGATGATGATATTAATGATGAGAATAATTATAATGATGATAATGATGACGGTGACAATGATGATGATGATGATGATCATGATAATGATGATAATAATGATAAGGATGATAATGATGATGATGATAATAATGATAATGTTGATTTTTATGATGATGATGATGATGATGATGATGATGATGATGATTATGATGATCATGATGATGATGATGATGATGATGATGATGATGATGATGATGATGATCATGATGATGATGATGATGATGATGATGATGATGATGATGATGATGCTGATGATGATAATGATGATGATGATGATGATAATGACGATTATGATGAAGATGATAATAATGATGAAGATGATGATGATGATGATGATGACTATTATAATAATGATGATGATGAAGATTGTGATGATGACGATGATGATGATGATGATGGTGACAAAAATTTTGCCTGCTTTTATCTCTGCCAATCTCATGCCCAAGTTTTAAAGCATTAATTTTGAGATAATTTAACTCTCTTAGTAGTTTTTACGACTAACGGTATACAATTGAATGTTGATACATTCAAATCATTGTTTTAAATAGGTACATTTGCATAGATGACGGTTGTTTTAATACAAGCACTTTATATCCTTTATACATGCTGCTTTTTAATATTTAATATACTTAAGACTTATTTTATTAAACGCCATTAATTTTTCTTTAAGAAAATTCTTCTAAGACATAAATAAGAATGAGAAAAATATTTCTTTCCGGTGCAGATCGATCACGTATTTTCCTGTTTATTAGACACTTGCCTAAGCACCTCAGCTACCTAGAAGCTGTTAATTCACTGGCACCGTAAGTTGAGATTAGCTTTTGATTCTCAATCTTTAGAACTGTCTTTTACTAAAGCCTGATAAAATAGTCATGTGTTCTCAGCTCTTGTCGTTGAATTAGAAATTTATATGACTAATGGTATACGAGTGTTTTTTGATACATCGAAATTATTGTATTAAGAGGTGCATATGCATAGATGGCTGCACTTTTTAATACAAGCATTCTTTATCTTTTACGCATATTTTTTTCGTAATCTTTAATATACTTAAGATTTATTATATTGAATCTCATTAATTCTTTTTCAACAAAATTTTTTTAAGGAATAAATAAAAATAAGAAAATTATCTTTTACGGGTTCGGATCGAACACACAACCTACCGTTTACTTAACAGTTGAGTTGCTTTACCACTGGAGCTATTTACGAGCTGTGCATTTACTTGCACCGTAAGTTTAGTCAAGTTTCTCATGTTTAATTTCTAGAACTTTCTTTTACCAAAGCCTGATAAGTAGTTACGTGTCTCTAGTGCATGTCGGTTAATCATAAAATCATACGACCAATGGTATACAAGAGAATGTTGATACATTAAAATCCATGAATCAAGAGGTGCATATGGAAAGATGGCGGTACCCTTAATACAAGCACTCTATAACCTCCATACATGATTTTTTTTCAATATCCAATATGCTTAAGACTCATAATATTAAACCCTCATTAATTCTGCTTCAAGAAAATTTTTCAAGAAATGAATCAAATTGAGAAAAATATCTTTCCTGGTTGCGGATTGAACACATAACCTCCTGTTTATTCGACAGTTGCTTTACCACTTAGGCTACCAAGGAGCTGTACATTCACTTGCACCGCAAAATCCGCACCCAGGGAGGATATTTTTCTTATTCTTATTTATTTATTAAGAAAATTTTCTTGAATTTTATGCCCTTTTATTTTTTATAATAATAAAAAAATATTTTCAAATGTTTTTAATCAGCCCTTTGTTAAACAACAACCTCTGTAAATGACGTGTTTTGAGACGTCGTGAAGTACGTCTTTGCGACGTCTTAAATTACGTCATATTGACATCAGTGTGATTTTATTCACGACGTCATGAAAGACGTATTTTGCGATGTCACAAATACGTCATGATTGACGTCATAACTTGAGATAGGGCTAACTTTCTTCAATTTTTTAACCATGTAGCTGTGGTTTACTATTATCTCGGTGATTTTCTTGCATGGGAGGAAGCCTCCAGAAGCGTTTTTATTTAAAGCTGTCAGATCGGACACCTATTACAAAGAAACACAAAATTTTTACTAATTTTTAAATTCATTAAAATAGAAAAAATACGTTAAAAAAATATTGGTATGAAAAAAACAAATTTATATGTACCTTCAAATTGTATTTTACTTTTTTTCTCAATGAGAGTTCTTCAAAATTGTCCTTCTTCACACTTGTTTTCTTGTGAGGTTATTGTTGGAACGATACCCTTTGCTTCAAATACTAAACGATCGATGACTTGATGTCGCTGTCCAGCAACTCTGATCAAACTGGCCTGCAGTTATTGTTCCGGTATTTTATACGAGGTTTCTACTACCACATGAGGTAGCTCTACTGTAGCAATCTCCCTTCCACTCGTTTCTTTTTGACAAGTTGCTTCTAGCCCGTTGTTGTCACCCTTTTGTTCTTCTCTGTTAAGTTCTTTATTTATTTTATCATTCTTGCTGGACGATGTGTCAGTAATTGAGGTAATATTACATTGCTCACTATCATGAAAACTAAAAGTTACCAGATTTCGCTCATTGTTTTGCATTTGATCATGGATACGCTTATGTTTCAGTCCTCCGGATGTGAAGGTTCCTCTATTTCTTTTCGTGATGTCACCATGTTGATCCCTTCTTGAATTCTCTCTCCTATACAAGCTGTTTCCCGTCTGTCCTCGTCATTTTTTTCTTCGCCTCCATCTGTTGTGAATCTTGATTCTCTATTATTTATTTTATGGTCACTCGGTGATATATCAGCATGACTCTCATTTCTTGAACTTGTTATGTTTTCTCTATCTTCCTTAGCTTTATCTTCTTCTACCACTCTATCTGGCTGTTTTTTACTTTATAATGCCCCCAGAGTAATGTGTCAATAATGTTAGGAAAAATGCATTGATTATCATCACGAGAGCTAAGAGCTACTTTTTTTCTTTTTCAGTATGAATCTTGTGCAGATAAGACCTATCATTCATTTGCTCTCGATTTATTTTTATGTTTTGATCGCGTAGGCAATCAATCTAATCATTAAAATCGATAGGGGCTTTAACAACATTGGTCTTGATAACCTTTGCTTTTTTTATTATGTCTTGATTCTGAACAAGAATGCTGTACATTTTACTTCTAAAACCAGCGAATTCCGTAATAATATTACCATTACACTCATCCTTCATAGGTCCTACAATTTTTTTATTTTTAAGTGTCATTTTGTACTTTCTTATCTTCGGGATAGTTAGATATATTGAATTTTTTAATGTATCGAATGTCGGTTTTCATCATTTCGTAAATATCATAGTTTTTTATTTTATATATAAAACTGTCTGTATCAGTATACAACAGTTTGCAATCATGTTTTAGTTTAGAAATCATATAATCATAATGAAAGCAGCATACAAGCGTTTTAGAAAAGTCCAATACACTAAGGCAAATATATATGGGCTTTCTCATCATTACTTCCAATCGTTGTAATTGAATCGCTACAAAATTTTCATCAAAAATATCACAGCTATGAAAGTTGGACTTAGCAATATATGCGCCTGCACCGTAACGGGCATCCCAGTGGTCTAAAAGCTTAAATTCGATTCGTTTTTTTTTTTTCATTCTCCATTGTCTTTGCAAAAGTAGCATTATCAAAAAGTTCGAAAAGCATTTTTTCAAACTCATTTTTAGCTTTTTTTCTTTTATCACCATTCAGATCTATGAACTTCTTGAGCCATTTACTTTGCTGAAACTTTCAAACGCGATGAATTCTTGTTACTCTTAATCCATAATTTTTAGCTTGCTTGAGAGCTTCACAATGAAGTACATATTTATACTTATTGCGTAATGTGGTCATTAATTTTTTCTGTTTTAAATTTGGAGCTGAAACGTGTTCAGAGCAGCATGGTAAGTCTTTATGAGAATCATGAAGCATCTCTGAATGTTACAAATTTACTTATAAAATATATCCATAATCACTTTCATTGCTAATTTTATAAGAATCGTGAGATTGTTTGTCAACGTTTTCAACCCACTCGAATCCACCGTAAGGAAGTCGTTGAGTCATAACCCAACCATTTAAATTATTCACATCCAAACAGATTGTATATTTTTCAACATCACTTTTTCTGTAATCATCCATATAGTGGTTATTTGCTTCGGCATATCTATTGCAGCGGTGACTTATTCATCCTCTTATACATTTTTCAATTAACATAAACATATCAATGTCAGTAATGAGTTCTAGTGAAATCTGTAAAAAAGTTATAAATTTATTTTTTAATGTTCTTGTGAAATTTTTTGTACATGTATATTTGAATATTTAAACTTACTTTGGTTTTTTACAACACAGCATCCCAAGTAAAGCCTTGTGTTGTTAAATAGGGAGCAGCGTCTAATTTGTATACCTCTAGACAATTACATCTAAGGTTTTCAAAAACTTCTGCTAATAAAAACACATCTGTCTAGAGGTGTAAATCTGAATACTGTCCGAGAATTGCTGTATTAAATATTTTCCATATAGTTTGAGCATCTATGTAATCCTTAGTACTGACATGCGCGTCATATAATTTGCTATAAAAATCATTTTTTGATGGAAGCACAGTTTCTTGAAGTTTTTCAAATGATATTACATAATCATATGGAAACACACCCTTTTTTTTAAGCTATTTGATTTGATCTGTAGTGTACGCATCGTCTTGACTGAAAGTAGTCTCTAAAATATTATACTATTCCAAATAGGATGCCAACTTATCAAGCGATGAAGGCAAAAATCGATAAGAGTCAATAAAACGTAAGTTGATTCTCATTCCCTCGATATATTTTGTGAAAGAAATATATTTTTCTTTCGTCAGAGGTATTACTTCTACTCTTCCAGGAAAACAAGTAACAAGTTAATGTATAAATAAATGTGCATCATAGTTACTTAGGTTTTGGGAAACTATGGGTATTGTTCGGGAGTCTTAGTATTTGAGATTACATTCGTTATGTGCAGGGCCTTGATATCTGAAATTGAAAAAAAAAAAAATTTATAAATAATATTCATTAAAGAAGTGTAATTAAAAATATTTACTCTCCAATAAAATAGCAATGATCGTGAATTTTATCATCATTTTTTTTTATACTTATCACATATATGACATTTGTCAGCGTTGAAAAAATCAAAGCCCTTCTCTTCAGTTAGTAATCTCGTTGGTACTGGATCGCTATACATACTTTGCAAATTTACGGCAAGATCTCGCAATTTTTTAACAAACCAGGTAGCTGGATTTTCACAGCTTTTAGTTTCTGTTCTATAGGAATCGTATTGTGATTTAGTTCGTCAAAACTGCACTTTACATAGTATCCAACACTTAGTGCTTCATGGCGTTTGATTGCTCGATCACTATTGTATACAGGTTTTAATAAACACTCAAAGTCTGCATATACTATAAATGGCACTTGATTTTTGATCTTATAATTTTCAAATATCAAAATATTATTACCACATTTTGGTAAGCTAACTTTACATTTATTGACTTTAACGCACTATATTGTGTGTGTTACAAGTTTTTCATTAGTTACGAAGAAATGCAGACAAAGATCGTAAATGTGTATTTTACGTTTACATTTAGTAAGAGAGCTTCTTACAAGCCGAGACAAATGTTTAACCCACACATAATGACAATAGTATTCATCATTATTCGTATCACAAACCCTGCTCTTTAAGATTTCTTATGACTTAGCATCTTCTTCGTATGCCTCTTCTTCTTCTTCGTATACCTCTTCTATAATAACATTATTAGCATGGTTAAGATCATCATTTGTCTCACTCTCTTCTATATCATACTTTTCTGCATTATCATCTTCTTCTACTTCTCTTATCATTTTAAGATGATTGAAATCATCTTCGTTGTTAATGTTTTTTTGTTTTTTATTTGTTTTTCCCTTATGATGTATTTCTATGTACAGACTTTTTATAAGTAACAAATTTACATGTTAAGGCTTTTTTTCAGCCGTCAAATAAAGGGGAAAAGTTTTAAAAGTATTCTTTATCTTTTCTAAAAAGTACACATTAACCGAAATACCATTCTGTTTTTCAAATTTCGATACTTGTTTAGGTTGCACTGGAAATAATATCCCAGTGAAATCGTTAAAGTTTTCATATTTTTTATAATTCAAGACTCGATTCGCATTTTTACTTGTAGGATGTAGTGCCGACAAAATGGCCCATTTAAAGCATTGATGACCAAAATTCTTAACACTAACGCAGGCTTTTTTTTAAATAATAGAACTGGGTAGTTCTATGTAAAAACTACCATTCATAGCCTGATATTTATTTATATTCACCACTACATTTAAAATAGAGCGCAGAGTCCACCACGAATCTTGTTCTTGAAATTCATCCATATCGATAGCAATGGGTTTCTGAACATTATTTTGAAACATTCATGCAAATAAGTTGTTTGAAAAATACATTCCGATGTGGTATTAAAGTACTTAACTTCAATAGTCTCCGTATCATTTTTCACTAAGACAAATTTTGCTGCTAAAACTGCATTAATTTTTAAAGCATGCTGCTGATTTAGAATTTCTGGCACTTTTAAAACAAACTCTTTTTCCGCAGAGTTCAAAAATTTTACCACATCCAAGTGCTTGCTATTCACAATAATAACAGTTCGGATACGATTCTGAGACGCACTATCAAGTTCTATCCAGATTATCATTAGCAGCATCATCATTATCATTATGGTTTGATGTAGTACCAAGACCATGTCCTTGAATTTCCAATTTTTTAAAAAATTTTTCTAAAAAAGTTGTTATGAGACACTCAATATTTAATAATTTTTTCTTAATGTGCGATGATAATTTCACAGATTGCTAATAGTTTTTAATGCTTTCAGGCACTATCACACTATTATCAACTATATCTTGAATTTTTGTTATATTTTCACCATTCAACAGTCGTTGATGTTCTACTATTTCACGAAAAATCACAAAATTTTCTATACAGTCAGCATTAGCAGAACTATCGAAATGTCGCTCCATGATGCTGACACCGATTGCTATCATCCTCAAATGATTCCAGCGGTGCTTTGACACATGTTTCAAGCTGTCTGGTTACATAGATAAAAGTGCTTCGTAGTGGTGGGGCAACGAAAAAAATATAATATACGTATAGTGTATAAAAAGTGGTTATAAGTAAGTATTTATGTAAGTTGATTGTTAGTTGTACTTGCTTGAAAATGGTTGAATACGTGATTGATATGCAAGGCTTTAAGACTATATTTAACAAATTCATTTTTGAAGATGTAGCAATTCTACCCTTAGAGGAAAAAGATTCTACACTAACAGTATTTCTTTTCAAGCCTCCCCCCCCCCCATCCCTGGGGCCACCTAAGGCCTGAAAATAAACGTAAAAATCTATGGTTAGAACGTTCTTACCATGGTCTCCTTTGGGACTCTGGAGAAGTGCCCTATGAAGATTTAATAATCACTTTTCAGTCTATTATTAAAGAGAATGACGTAATTTACGTTAAAGGACTTGAAAAAACGAAATGGCTTTGTCAAGTGCTTCTAAATAGGTATATGATTCATACAATCCAATGTAAAAAATATATAATAAATAAAAACTAAAAGACTGTTTTCCCCTTCTTAGGTTCATTCACAACTTTGAAGAATGTTTGTCACCTAAACAATTTAACATGACTCACGTAACATGTACAAATCATACATTTAAATCACCTATATCAAGCTAGCACAACCAAGACAGCTCGCCACAACGGTACTTGATTTATAATTTACCGCTAATTGGTGACGTTATCATTATCTCGGCTTCCTTACAACTAAAGGACATAATTCTAACGGAATAATTTGCTGCTAATTAGTCACTGAACTGTAAGCTAACTGACAATTTAACCGCAGCACCCAGAAGGCAGAAAATCGGTTGCGTGTCAGCTAGATATCAAGATATCGGTACTATTGTTGTTATCTCAGCTTCCTCACAACTTAGAGACATAGTTCTAACGGAATAATTTCCCGCTAATTTACCGCTAATTTTCCGCTAAACTGTTAGCTAACTGCCGATTTTTTTCGCTGCACTCAGAAGCAGAGAAATCGGTTGCGTGATAGCTTAATACCAAACTAGCACATTTACAATCAAAGTTCGGGCATGCTGACTTTTTGGATGATATACCAAAATCAAATCATGCTATAAACTAATCAGTCTTAGTTGCGTTGCGTTAAACAACGTATTAAAACATAATTATAACATTTCGCCTTCAAAAGTTATATATTTTTCCTTTAATTTACCGCTTACTTGCCATGCTAAAAGTAAATTTGCCGATTTTTAGTCAAGCCATAGTTGACGGTTCTAGATCGTTTGAAAGGAAGTTGAAACCTCCACCGACGTAAGTTCGTGAACATAGGTAAACTAATGCATTAATTTTTTTTTATTTTTTTATTTATCATCTTATTATTTTTAAATCATAAAACCTTGATATTTTTTATAATATTCTCAATTTACACATTTAGATTAAATTGAACACAATAAAAATTCTTCTCATGCTTTTAGCAAAGTTAATTAGATTACACATGCACTTTTAACGTCATATTTTTATTCAGGAGATAATTCNCTAAACTCATTTTTTTTTAAATATTAAATTTTCAGTCACGTATATTAATTAGCTGACCGTATAATTACAGGTAAAATATTTGAGTATGATCATGCGTGAAACATAATAAGCATGTTACAACATCATATCACACGTATCGTAATAATTTATTGGATCTTGATAAATAATTTGGTAATGTAATTAATCATACACGACATGATACAATTTTGTGTCAGCTCTATACTCTCCCTAAAAAAACCTACAAACAATTGTAAGTCGTATGTTTGAATCGGAAAAAATTTACATATTTGACAATACTGTTTAAAACTTGTATGATCCTATAAAGTTGATATAAAATTATCCTGGGATATTTATACGAAAACAATGATCAATATATCAGGTTTTGGTGCAAAGACACATCCATCCTGATATAATTTTTTTTATCGTGTTTTATCAGAACCATTCAACAGGGCTCTCTTAACAGCAGTCTATTTAGACTAAATATCGTAGATTCTAGTCTATGCGTATGTTGAAGCGGTCCAGATACGATTGAATATGTATTTTGGTAGTGTGGCCGTTACAATAGTGAGAGAAATAAGCTGATGATACAGCATTCTCGAAAGGTTCAAACTTGAATGAAACAGCACAAATATTTCACAAAAATTATGAGTACATGGGACCACCTGTATATCTTACACCGTGGTTGGAGAGAAGTGCACAGCGTTGTTCTGACAAAGGAACTTTACAATTATAGTCTATGGCAATCACCATGAAATATTGAAATTAGTTTAAGGGCATGAAACCAGCGTCACAAGCGGATTTTACTACAAACGTCGTTCCTGTANAAAAGACTATTTTCTCCCTCTTCGGTTCATTCACAACTTTAAAGAATGTTTGTCACTGAAACAATTCAATATTATTCATGTGACATGTATAAACCATACATTTAAATCAGCCTACTGTACTGTGAAGAATGCTGCAGCTATAAAAACAAGTATATTAAAAAGAATAAGGCTTAACAGGCCAACTGTTCTTGATATAAAATGAATTTATACAGATTTAAAATATAGTCAACCAATTTTGTTCACCACCGCTTAAGAGAAGTGACATTATTTTATGTGCATCAATAAAATGATCACAAAAAATTATTTATAAGTGTCGATTTCTTTATCCCCATCCTCTTAAGTCGCTTTACTCATCTACTTGAGGTAAGATACTGATAATTTTAGTATGAGTGTATAATTTATATATCACACATCAATATGTGTGCGTATGTAAGCAAATATACTTTGGCAGAGCTTTCCTCGTTTAACAAGATCTATCACTTGCTCTTTCACAGACGGATATACACTTTATTCAAACTCATACCTTGGAAATTGAGCCACTGTAACAGGTCACTTTTAATTATACAACATATTGACTTAGCTCTTATTACTTTATCTGTCCCATCTCACCCAATCGAAAGAGAGACTCCTCTCTCTAAATAAGCAAGCGCATAATACGAGATGAACATCTTATATGAGCTCTAGTAAGTAAATATTTTTTACGTATCAAAACACGTACCCACTTTTTATTTCAGCATATGCATCTTTAAAAATTAATTTCACACAATGCTTTTGCTCTCTTATTATTGAGACGTATTGAATATCACCCTATACTGTAATTTAATAAGCAAGTCAACTATAGATAAGGGCTTAAAAATATAGATGTACGTATTTGTTTATATTTGCAGTTATTGCAGTTAAAACGTACAACTTTCCACTACCTTAAAATTTTTTATAACAAAAAGATCTGCTAAAAAAGGTTGCAGTTGTTAAGATGCTTCCGAGCGAGAAAGCAGTTGTTCCCAACGATACTCCTACACTTTTCATCGAGAGTGCGACTGTACCAATAGTAAATCCTGGATTTGATCCAATGTTAAGGCTGAGACGTCACCAACGATTTCCTTTTAAGTGTGTTAGAGAAAACGTGGACGTAGAAATTTTATTGTGGAAAAATCATTACAGATTTTTTAAATTGTGGGTCAGTCGAACACTTGAATCATGTATTGCCAAAACTTATAACTGACAGGAATGTATGGAGATCTTATAACGTGTATTTTGAAGCTAAAAGTAACGCAAATCCGTTACACATGATTTTATACTTTAAAAGAGACATTGGAACTGTTTTGCGCTGTTGTGAAATTTTAAAATATAGCGTGGAGGACAAAAGAAGATTTATCTTCTAAAAAGGTTAGTCGTTTACTCTTACTCACTTTTTAAAGATAAATGTCATTTCTTTATTTAAAAAATTTTTTTTTACAGCAGTGGTATAAACAGCAACTCTCAGAAAATGTATTCTCTACGTCATCATTTTAATTTATTTCTGATAAACGTCATACAATATTGCAACCAGATTTTAGATAAATATTTAATGTATGACGATGTTACAATCTACGATTTATGCAAGCATATGTCACCTCCAGAAAAAGAAAAAAAATAGAGTTGGAATAGATACATCGCAAAAAATCTCTCGTTCAAGAAATTATATTTGTCTGAGGCTCGTGTGATATCCCCTTATCCAGGTAGGCAGTGCAATAACTAAAGGTATCACCAGACAACATTGTGTAGTAAACACGAGAATATGAAAAAACCATTATGTGCTACTTATCACCTGATGGGTAAAGCTAAAGCAACAGAAGGTTTTACACGGGCTCATGAAGGTCTTGTGTCGTTTTTAGAACTACTGTCACAGAGACAGTATTCATTTGTGTATAATTTAAACGACAAAGAACATAAAAAGTGGGAGCGTAAATTGGAATTTATCTATTATCTTTAAAATGGGGTGATAAAAGAGATAGATTATAACAAAGATGAGTGTGAGGAGTTGTGTCAGCTGGTGCGGGTATTGTTTACTTTGGATGGTGAATTAATAATGTATAAAAAAGTGTTTAAATAAGTAAGTGAAAAAAGGCCCCATGGTGTAATGAACAATATGACAGGGTGGTGGTCAAGTTACGTAAAGCAGAATTAAAATTTTTCAGATATAGAATATATAGATGGAGTCTTTCATTGAGTATAAAAATATATCTGCTATCAGTAGGAGAACTATTAAGAACGAAAAAAGAACAAGCTTCCTTTCTTACTGTTTCTTAATAGATTCAAAAATATCTGAGATGTATGGAATGTAATAAAATCTTTTCACAATAAGTTCGATAGGCCAGTATCTTCTATCTCTAGCATAAAACCCTTGAAAATTCTCAGAAATGTCTAGATGATTTAAGTCACTCTATCGCTGATATTTTTTTCAAGCTGGCCTCCTTTCCAATAATTATAGAGATCCCTGTTTACAGCAATCACACGACCATCGCGCAATTGCCACACGATTATCTTGCGATTATTACGCGATTGACTCGCGATACTCGTGTGAGAAATTATATAGATTTCTCACGTAACAATCGCCTGATTGTTACATCCCGATTTGATACGAATTATATTATAACTAACAACTATCCGTCCGTCAAATTCAGATAAGACGTATTGTACATATAAAGCAAGCTCATATGACAAGAGGAGCTCGTACGTCGTTTAAGTGTTCGCGTGTGTGTATAAGCTTCATGATATGCTGACATAGAATACGGCCAGCCTCATTGTGAAAATGCATGTATGTATGAATGAATAGTTACTTGCTCATTAATTGTTCAATTCTGGTAATGTATACTAATTAAAAATTTGAAATACCCACATTACTTCGTTATATTCAAAATTGATTGTAAAAACCTCAGAAAGATTCATTTCGAAATTTGTAAGTTTACTGTCAAAATTGAACTTGTATTTGGCATTCTCGTATTGCTGATACGAGTTTTCATCATCACTGACCCAAAAACTCAATCGCACTTGTCAGAAAATGCGATTGGTACTGTTGTATTGTTATTTCCTAACATGTAAAATCATAACAAGTAACATCATCGTGCAACTGTCAACTCAGTCTGCAAGAACATCGCTTATTGGTTGACCTAATTCAACCAAAGGTCTCTTTTACTCGCTCTGATGCTATGAAAACGTACCATCAAGAGGAAAAATCGCTCTCTTTACATCTGTCACTTGTCCTCTAAAGTTTTAGTCAACTCTTGACCCTCGCAACTCGTGAGTACCTTATACACGTTAGGCATAACGTGTTGACTGAGGCAACTCGAGTGCGTATCGAGAACATCAATAGTATCAGACTACGCTTAGAAGCGAGGTACAGCAAAGGAGGCCCGCCGAAAGTTATTCCGGCGATAGTAGAGAAAGCAGAAATCGCAACATTCTACTGGCCACGAACTCGTTCGTGTAGTTTAAGGAGAGACAGACGGTTACAGCACGAAGCATCAGGAAACTCTGAAGCAGCAGCAACAACAATCAGTGATAGATGTAAGTAAAATATCAGTAATAAAATTTCCGCTGAACCTTGTTTAAGTGACCCAATTAAATTGTATTTAAAAGAACAAATTAGTATTAAACTGTTTTAATAAAGAAATACATTAATTAAAATAACCATTTTATTTAAATAAAGATTATTATTCAATACAAAAAGA
>NW_019379637.1:44608-62156 GCF_000648655.2 Copidosoma floridanum
CTATAAAGTTGTATACGCATCTGATTTTAATACAAGGTATGCGCACAGGAATAATTTCATGCCTTAGTAAGTTAGGTATAGGTTTATGTATATGTATGTACATGTATGACATACTTTTGAGTTCAAAGTAGCACTTGTGCTTATGGCAAACTGCAACTGAGCGTATAATACAGAGGTATATGGATCATAAAGATAAACACGTGATGGTCAATGGCACCTCATATGTCGCTACCTCATGCACTATCTCTCTGTTCCGCTCCTTCCCTCTTTTTCTTTTGCTCTTACTTCTCTCCTATAATAGTTCTGTACATGTGAAAACATCACGGGCACATACTAGGCTTAGCGGGGCTTGTCACTGATTCTTCTGTAGCTATAGTCAGTTGATCAAGCATTCATATATACCAATGTCGACAACTTTTACCACTGTGAACGCGGTCACTGTTTGGACTGTAGTCTATTAACTCCCCTTTTGGCCAACTTCAACCCTCAAATTTTATCGATTATATCTAAGTATCTGTAAAATTAAATAAAATTTTGAAGATCTTTACTTATCTATACTATTGTGATAGAAAATAATGCAAAAATTTATATTTTTGTACGTCAAAGTCCAACTAAATAATGGTATTATGGACTGCCAATGGTATTATGAAATTTATAAAATTATGAAATTTTTATCGATATGCCTACAATATACAAGAAATTAATGTAAATACTTAACATTATTGTATTAAAATAATATATGGTGCTTACATCGTTTGAGTCAGTAAAATTAAAAGTTGTTATGTACATTTTCTAGATGCATGTATAATATATATTGTGTATGCATAAGCGTTTGCAATCCCTAAGCAAGCTTACAGGGAGTTAAGCGCTCTTTACGTTAGTAAAACGAACCGTTTTAAAATACACTAGAATGTTAATTCATGTGTACATAATGAACATACTAACAGTGTGTAATATATTACTACTGTACTACTACGTAGCCAAATAATGTAATCATCTAATAAAATTTTGTATTACTTCCTGCCTGCAGTTTAAAGACTAGATGTACTAAAGTATAAAAATTGAATAAACAATGCAAAAAAGAAAAAATATATTGCTTGTATAATATAAGTCACATTATATATAGTATATAACGCACCTAGTGAGCAAACTTGTCTAGATTAAGAATGTCTTACATTTTACATGAATAAAAGTGAAGTCTAATGCATTTTATAACCTCCGAACGTTTACCATTTTTCATGAATCCTACGGCGCAGTATACTGAAAAATATTTTTTCTCTATTCCCTCGCCAAAAGACGATATTTCTTTCCTGATTTCGAGGGCGAAAGCGTAACATTCCCTCCCAGATAAAAACTCGAATTCTCTCGTATACGCTACACACTCTCAAAAAATCCTACAGGTACGCTACACGTGACGAAAGTAAGGCATCGATTCCAGGATAGATGCCTCCTGAGCCGAAGGTGAAATACACACCTGGGAGGGAATGACGTACTTTCGTCCCTTTTGAAGTTATATACTATATTTTAATAATAACAAATGTAATATATTTTAAAAATTTATATAATGTTCTGTAGTATTATCATGCACTCTGGTAGAACTTTCATCATTTTAGAATATTTTAATCATATAAATCTCACAAAATATCACATATAAAACATATAGATATTGACATTATCAAGACAAATTATGAATTTAGGTTCAAAACTCACTTATAAGTAATTAAATATTTATATTGACTATTAATTTTCCCTAATTTTCGATCAGGTATGAACAGTGTTTTCGTAAAGCTTGACACTTCTTATTAAGCGAAATTATATAATTGAATGGCTAGAAACCGACAGCACTGTCTTGCCAGCCTATCTACATCTTTCAGTCAACTATTATAGTAGGGAAAATTGTCTGTTGACTAGTTTAACTCATTGTATGAAAATTTTTAAAATTTTGAAAATTTTATCTCAAGTTGTAGCTTATCTAGTAACTAGTCCATTCGTCATAGTATACTTTAATGTCAAGTGTATTTTCTGTAATTCATAGTATCAATTACAATCAAAATTTGCCATGGTTTTGAAGTTAGTAATATTTTATATTGACCCAAATTATTTCAAGTTTAACTATGTAAATTTGACCTACATCCATTTTTAAATAACTGTTTAATTGCTTATTGAATGTTGTAATAGTGAATTTTCAAAAATCATTAGTTGGAAAATTTTTGAACCTCTACAGTATTTTGATACAAATGCGAGCATTTGGTTAAAGTGGTTCCTATGGCTAGAGAGAGAAAAAGTGATTCGTGCTAGTGAGACAGAGAACATGCAACAGAAACGTAACAATACGTCTCACTTAGCCAGCAAAAGCAATTGCTAGGTTAACCTCCAAGCTGGGTCAGTTGATTGACGCACACTTGCTGAGCTTGAGTGTTGAGACATTGCCGCATTTACCAAATGTGAATGCAGAACGTAACTTTGTGTGAAGAAAAGTTGTTTTACATAACAACCATTCGGTAAATATTCATTTTTTTTTTTCTCTGTATTCGTTATAACTTTCTCTACACATATGCCAAGTCTTGTATGAATGGTGAATCACGTTTAAAAGTTATTTAGTGAGAAAGATTAAATTTTACGGTCCTTACATGAGAGTCTATTATGTTATCATCTCTAACTTTCAACTATTATATTTACAAAACTGGACGGTCAAAAAATTTGAAAAAATTCAGTTTTTCTCGGGGCATTATGAAGAATATCAGTCATTTGATTTTCATAACAATTATAAACCATTTTCTTAACCATAGAAACCACCTTAAGCATACTTGCACTGTACAAGAGACCTTGACGGCTGGGATACATTCCAATTATCTAGTCTTTTTTCTTGAATTGTCATATAATAAAATATTCAAATAATTAAAGTAATACATACTTAATCATTCAATACTTCTTTAATAAAAGATAATTTTCTTTAATTTGAATTTATTTAAATAAATGGTAACACTATCAGAATGCTTTATAAAATTATCAAATAATACTATGGCAGAAAAATAACTCTGTACAAGCTGTAATGAAACTCGAAGCAGGGAGAGACACAGTTTAAAAATTACATTAATTTAAGTTTATATTGAGAATACACATCGAACAATATCTAGACGTTAAAATAAATTCATCCAAGAAATAAAAAAAAATGATTTTTTTGATTATGTACAAAATCTGAAAAATCGATCGCCCAAAATAAAACTATTCAAAATCTTAACCATTACTCATATACATACTTGAGTCAGTCATTTGTAATAATAATTATACATTTTAAGTATTCGAACATACAAAGTATCATTCTTTTTAAATAGTATTGATTTATTAATTAAAAATGAGAATCACCGATTGGTAAAAAAAACTATAAAATATTGTTTACGTGTTGCAAGAAAAGCATCTGAGATAAGACTATTACAGTCCTCGACCATGAAGCAGAAATTTTTTAACAATCACAATGTCAATAAATAGATTAAAAGAGAAAAAGTTTCTATTCCGTGGCGTCAGTACATCATACAGGGGGAATTCAACATGCGGGTGTGCCTGAGCAGCGGGCCAATCAGACATGCCTAACGTTGAGGCTTGGTCTGCCAATCCGCGGTCACGGTCGAACTAAGCTGACGGCTTGCTAGAGTGCTGGTCTGATGTAATCACCTGTCACGTCACTGTCTACCCATGTCACCTTCGTATCTATATAAAACGAGCTGCCCCTCTTCTCCTGCAACTAGTGCACCACGGAGCTCCGACTTGTTAGAAGCCAAGGCAGCGAAGCTTGCAGCTCAGTAGATAGTCTTCCCTGATTTAAGTAACGAATCAAAAAAATTATTGGGTTATTACTGGTAAGTCACTGGTTACTGATGGTTCATCACATCTTTTGCAAGCACTCTACCATGCCACCAAATCTCACAAGTGGGACTGTATAGACTATACATTAACATAAAAATCTTTTCACTAAATCAAATGAATTTCTTTGGTAATATTCGCGTTGGTTTTTTTTAAAGCCTCTTTTTTGAGTTGTTATAGAATGATTTGCAAATTATTATTACAAAGAACTTTCAGAAGATTAACTAAAAAAAAATCATCAAATTCATTGAGTTACAAGAATGAAGAATATAAATTTTATCTGAACTGAAATAGATTTCGTTAACTTCTGAGGATTTTTAACTGTCTAAAATGTGAACAAATTTTGTTTTAGTTTACTTCTTGATAATTTTTATCAAATTCGGTCAAAATATACCTTGTTTTAATTGAATATTTAAAAAAGTAGTTACATAGATATCTACGAAGTTACTATACAACATGGTTTGTTTTATTTAAGGCAGTTAATTTCCATTGTATTTGGTAATAAAAGCGTCAAAATTAAAAGCATATCAATAATAAAGTAATGCTAATCATGAACGTTATTTAAAGTCTCATCATTACTACTTAATCATAAAGTGTCACGGCCATGGCTGGATACTTTCTTTGTATTGAACAATTAATTCATTGCAAGCAAGACATGCTTTAATAACCATTTACCTTGGACAGCAATAATACCATAATATGGTAATTGTATGCAGATCTGAGAGTATCCTGTAATACAATTAATATAATTTTCGATGATGGTTAAAAATAAAAACTAGTGGAAATAAGACATGCTTTCAGCGGACAACAAAAATTTAGTCCAGTATGACATGATAAAAAAAAAGTAACCGGCCTTAATAGTTGTCAGTTAAATTAAAAAGAAAATTAATGATGGCCAACAAGGCTTTGAGTCTATGTATACACACACAAAAACAAATAAAAAAGTTTTACAAGAATTTATGCAAAATCTTTTGTTCAGTAAATCTGCAGGTTGGTTCGTCCAGGATAAATCTGCAGTGTTTCCGTCTGCAGTTTTTACTTTCATGAAAATCATACTATTTTTGCTAATCTCGAAGTAAAGTAATAATTTACACCCTCTACACAAGCAAAAGTGTCCTTTATAGTAAAGATTGTCTATTAAATGGTGTGTAATGATCATTGCCTAATGTATGTATTTCGTATGTTGAATAAACTTTGACAACAGAAAACATTCAAAAAACATTTTAAGAATGTTATCATGTTCAAAAAACGTTTTAAAGGATCTTAAAATTTTTTTACTGTTTAATAGTATTAGAAAAACTATTCTTAGATGTACAAGATTAAATGTTTGCTAGTTCAGCTTCGCCTCGGGTGGTAATATACATACCATTCAGGTGACTGTTTACTTGACCACCCTAGATGCAAAATATCATGAAAACGCATTTTATAGTATACCAATGTAAGAAAATTGTGCAATATTACTTAGTTTTCTAAGAATCTTGCAGGATATTATACAATAATTTCTGCGAGATTTCTAGCGAAAATTTTTTTTTGTTCGTGTAAACTCCTGCAGGATTACCTACTGACAGGATTTATTGTATAGTACTCAGTCAAAAATTAATAGCTATAAATATACATATAAATTGAAGCTATATTAAATTTACAATGACCTATGAAATAGCTGTAAGTTTTGTTTAAATTTATTTACATAAAAATTGGTTTAAAATCAGATTTTTTGAAGGTTAGTCATGCTATCATCCGTATGATATAACATCAACACTGGGGGCCTGAAGTATTTTTGAGTAAGTAGAAAAAAACAAAAAATTTCAAACAATATTTTAAGTTTTTTAAAAGTTGTTCAAAAATACTTCAGGCCCCCAGTGTTGATGTTATCATACGCATGATAGCAAAAGTAACCGTTAAAAAATCTGATTTTTAAACCAATTTTTATATAAATAAATTTAAACAAAATTTATAGCTATAACTAATAGCTATATTAATAGCTGTTTTATAAGTAATTATAGCTATAATATAGCTATAATTTATAGGTGTAATTATAGCTATAAATTTTTGACTGATTGATTTCAATTCTTTCTATACAGCTAAGTATTAGGATTTTATTTTAGTACTAAAATGATTATTGGATTGTGAGCAAAATGCTGTCATATATCTTTCATCTATGTATATTTTCAAACAAATACAATAAGATGAAAAAATAGTATTCATATTTTTCATATCATTGTGATAATTGGGCAGGCTCTTAATCATATATTTTAAAAGTTGACGGAAAAAAGCGATCGGGGCATTTTCAAAAATATCTACACGTTAGACAATATGTCTAAACTTAGTTTAGAGATTGTGCTAAGAAAAATACTATAGATACTTACTTATCTGAAAGACAATATTATCACGTAGAATATACAGTAACGTAGGAGTATAAACGAGCAAATAACTATATATAGTGTGGTCGCAGTGGCGAAAAGGTAGAGTTGCAGTTCCGTCGATCTCCGAGGTTAAGCTGCATTCAGTGCGGTTAGTACTTGGATAGGTGACCGTCTGGTGACCATTCAACTCTCGCCGTTTCGCCTGTGCTCTTGATTCTCGAGGGTCAAGTAACTGTTTCTCTTTCGCTTCGAAATCGTGATCATAGGTATGACAATAAGTTGGTCCAGATGTTAATAGGCGTATAAACATCTGGTCATAAGTCAGGTGCACCGATGGCTGAAAAACACTATTCTTGTGTAAAAAAAAGCCATACGTGAGCCTGCGGCGATAATGAACAATAAAAAAAAAACTATATGTAGTTGTAGCTATAGCTACAACAACATATAGCTGTGGTATCAAAACAGGAAATGAGAGAGTTTTTTAACTATATAATTTTTGGATAAATGTTTGTTTTTTTACCATATGAAGGTACATACTTCATTCTGAACTCCTACTTCAAAAATTTAGTTGCAAAAAAGTGATCAATTCATAGGGGCAAATAAATTTGTCATTCTGTATTGACTTTCTTAAAATATAACCATCCAGATAATGTTATACAGTTATAAAATGGATACTATAATTCAGTTATAGATGTAGTTTAAAATTTTTTTAGAAGTGTATGTTACATCTTTAAAAAAATAATTTATAAACATTGCAGCACGATTAAAATTACATATGACAGAAGCGTATGAGCGCTGGTCTATCTTGTGCATGCAGGTATCAACCTCTGCAGGTCGTGATCACCACCATAGAGTGAGGGTATTTATCCCCTATTATTGGTTACAAAAACCAGTGCCACTGCGTACTACACGGAGAAAATGGAGGTCATATTTACATAACATCATGTAATTTTTGTAGATCGCCAAGGCCTTAACTACTACTGTGCTCATTCAAAACCGAGACTCTGCAGCTCTTATTAGGCTTGCATAGTTAGCGATACGGATCGCTTATTAGTAGTTGTTGCAACACTTTGGCCCGCCACAACTAACCCCCACCACCTAAGTAGGAACTTTCCATAATGAGAAGAGACGAGCATGCGGGGTGGGGGACATGAGCTCACCACGGTTAGCCCCCCCCCCCCAACTTTAAGCGTGGAGAGAAGGCTACCGCACTTTTGAGTTACTAGAGAGATTCAAATTTCTCCCTCTCGTTTAGTATGGATATTCTTTTTATAATATTAATAGGTTTCTCCAATATTAAGAGTCCAAAATATTCTTTAATTTTTTTCATGACATCAAAATAAAATGTGATTTATAAGGATGTGGACTGAATTTTAGGTAAGTAACAAAAAAGTTACTACGTTGATTAATTTATTTTAGAATTCAAAGTCTCTACAAGTGCAATTGTATAAAATGACGCAATATTGTATATAAAATATAATACACATTCTTTTGTTAAGGTGGCTCCAGTGTCCTCAATGTTAAAATTATAAATAACCCAACCGAGGTTAATAAAATTGAATTATATTCTTTGAATTCCCATCTTTCTATTCGTATAAAAAAGATACAACCTACTGCTGCACTTATATAAATAACCCGTAAGGTGTAAAAAACATACTATCTTGTGTATATTATTACGCAGTTTTCGATGACATGAGAAAAGTGTCTTGTTATCGAACAAAATCTTTAAATAATCGGAGACTAAGTATACAGTTTCGAGTGCAAGTCAGCTCTCAGCTGTCTGCATTCTGCAGAGTACATGTATATAGGTATAACTACTCTTGAACTTAGGAGCGTACCGTAACAGTTCATCAATTAGGGCACCATAAAACTTTTTTGATTTTTTATATTAACCCACTAAAGTAACAGATAAAACGTAGAATATGGCTGATAACAGTCTCTACGATAATTTTATACCATATTTTAAAGAAAATAATGATTAATTTTTAGTCTCCCCATTTTGATACGGCACTAGGCGCTGGAGCCACCTTAAACATTCGCATTTCGTCGTACCTGTAGACACGACTTTTTTATACACAGTCTCTAAATCTGAATCACTTATTTCTCTTACAATTTTCTTTACAATATCGGGTCTCTAATAATTAATTTGCGCTTCATACATATTACTACCTTTTTCTGAAATATAATCTACAAATCTCGGCACAACAGTAAGCATCAAATACGACAAATCACTCAATACACGTAAATTACAATCAATACATTTGACAATAAATTCGCTTAAATGATTAAAGATCACCGTTTTTAGAACTAAACTACGACGATATTGCTTCACGACACTACCACTCACACCTTGTTTTCGTCCTTCTTTAAGCTTAATAGCCTTGCCGTTATAACTTACAGTAAACTTTAGGGACCAGTTGGAGCCATAAATTTTGATGTCCTGCAAGCTGCTGTCGTCCGTGGTAAAATACTTTTCAATGTCTGTGAACGCCAATTTGAATTCGTTTCAATTCGAAATATTGAAAGGAATCCCTTTATAGTATGTGCCTAGTAGACGAACTACAGGTTCCCAAACGTTGTGAAGTAATTTCTTATATTCCAGACCAACTACGACTTTTTTGGCAAATGATTTGTTCAACCCATAAAGCTTGCAAAAAATCTGCGGAGGTGACTGTTGATACAGCTTTGCGCTTGAGAGATCGATTGCTACCGATGCCCCAAACTTCTAATCCGACTAATTAGAATTTTTATACTAGTTGTAGCTCGAAAGAGACAGTGTGAAAAACATTTAAAGGTGTTAAGTCACGTTTCAGCATGAAAACTGACGTCGACAGCACATTCAGAATAACGTTAATTGAAACAAGTATAATCGTGTATCGCGTGCGGATAAAAAACGCTGCGTGTGAAACTTTTTACAAACTATAAACATTTAGAGGTAGGACCGAAAAACGCTGACATCGTTTATTTTTGGAATTCATAATAATGCAACATTATTATCTGTCACTGGACGATTAAGAATACACAGACTGCAAATTACAAGTCTATTCATTGATACATTTATATCAAGGACATTTTACTGTAACTTTTTTGTTAACATTTTAGCAGACAACCGCTACCACCTAACACCGAGCTTCTTAAATTTTTTTTGCTACACCTCAATAAAATGAACCATTTAAAAATTTTGTTATTCTTTGCAAATCAGCGGAAAAATTATCGAGAAATTTTTGAAAATCCAAACCGTTGCTCATGTAAAACAAAAACATCAAATAAAACTGACCACATACAATTGAAGAAATGCTGTATAACTGTTTAACATTCCAACGCAGTTTCTTACAGTTTTTAAGAAATCGATTAATGTGCTGCGGTACATAAGGTTGAATACCATAGCTATTGAAATATAACCCATTGGAATGTGCATCAACGTACATAGCAACCCAATGAATACCTGGTTTTATATGATCGTCAGTGTTAATGACGAGTGCTGTCGGTTTCGTCCACATCCGTAGGATCTGATCAGCTGGGAACACACCGGTGGTATGCGTTATTATTTGCAACAGGAACTGCAGTATCTGTAGGCTATCCATTACGTTCACAGAGCCAAGATTTTAGTTTATGAGCGTTATTTAAGGAACACCGATATTTTTGATGATTTGATTTTAATGCGTGATGCATACAATACACTACCGTTGATAAATCTTTTAAAGGTGGACCGTCAATATCGTATTCCAAATTCATTACTTAACAAAGAGCTATTTTATGTAAATCGTACCACTTTGCTCAACCTCTGACGTAAATTTTTCTTGCATTTCTTCCAATATCGTTCAAAATTTTAAAAATTGCTTTTAAAGGTACGTCACCCTCAAAGGAATCAAGTCCATGATGATGTCGATACAACCAAATATTTTGTCGTTGCCCCTCCTTACTCAATTTTTGCAAACGACAAGGTGTCACGACCCAATGTATGGAAAAGTTATTGTTTAAAGCAACAATAGCAACTTCTTTCGGCACCTTTACGTCTTTTTTCACCTTGAAATACTGAATGTTGACTACGAGCTCCATTGCGATGTACGGATAATTGAGCGTACCAGCAGCAACTAACCCGAGAGACGATTGGCGTGTCTGAGTAGTAAGTGTTAGTATAAAATCGGCACACAATATACAATGAACAGTCGAAGTAAGAGCGTCGGCAAATCGAACGTCCAATCTAAGACTGCCGTGTTTAGTTAGGTTCCAATGATAACATTCGTTGACCGATGAATCCGGTGTTAAATCGAAAGCAAAGAGATAGTAACCGTTGGAACAAGATTCGCGATCTATGTAGTTTCCTTCATTGAGAAAGTGAACACCCGTGCCCCAAAACAAGGTATGATAAGCATCTACGTTTAAATTATTCATTTTAAAGTCTGGCTAGTACTAGGTTGGAAGGAATTTGAACACCGTCAATGTACAAACAAAGAAAATTTATATTGTAATGATAAAAATTAAACGGATTCATACTGTGATCGCCGTTATAAGCTTGATTTTTTAACGAAACTGACGATTATCCGATTAGATAACTGGCCCAAAATAATATTATCTTAATGTTTGCCATAAATACCACTATGCATCAACACAGCTTTTACTTCGACACGCGTGAGTGGCATTGTGCAAAGTCACGTCAGCTGGCCCCATCTTTGTTGACGAATGCTTCGTGCGATTGTATGACTCTATTATACTTGGAAGAAAGTCTACGAATCATCGATTGTTTGTGTGCGTAAAGTATCGCCACATTCTTTCTTTGATAATTCTTATAAAACATTCGGCTATTGCAGCCTTTGTCTGTGGGCTGCGTGCTACTCTGTATTTAATTTCATTTTCTCGTAAAACGGATTGCATTTTCCGACCTACAAATTCTCTACCTTTATCCGTTTGGAGACACATTAGTGTACGATAGTCTTTTCTTGATGAAATATATTAAAATGCTTTAGTGAAGTTTTTCGAAATTTTATCCTTGATAGGTACCGCCCAACCGTATTTGCTGATGACATCGATGACAACGAGAACATAAGCGTTGCCATCATTGTAAGTTTTTAAGGTTCCCAAGTCCATTAAATCAGCTTCCCACACGTCGTCAAAGTTATGCACATTATAGCTTCTTCTGGGAAAGAGATTTCTCATAATTCTACGTAAATTACAGGTATCTTGACTCTCTAGCCAACTAAAAACGTTCGATTGCTAAAATTTATTTTTCACAGCGATAACAAGTTTGTTACCACCAGCATATACAGTTGGTCACGCGGCTTCGTAGTAAAGTTTTTGCAAAGTCTTATGCATTATTCTTTTTTTTTTTTCTTTCTTCTTTTTAGACTTAGGTCCAATGACTTGCTTGATGCGTGAAAAGAACTTCTCAAATTTAATCTTGCTACACATTCAGCATGCTGTCAATAAAGCAACTGTTCGCTCATCCGGCGGTGTTCCTCCGGCAAGCATACGCGAAAAAGCCAATTGAGCCAACGACCGATCAGCTTTTAGACGTTGACGCTTCTTCTCCGTAGCGTAGACAAGATCGTGCTGATGACATGGATCGTCCAAGGGATTTATACCTACATCACAGTGCTCAATGCGCTGTGATAGCTTTGTTCCAGGACCGCAGAATTTCTATCCAGGTACGTGCATCTCAAACGGTAGCAAGTCGATTAAAGCGTCAAGAGCTTTATTTTATTCCTCCTCCTCCTCCTAGAGTTTTACTTCTGTTTCATTGCCTTGGTCACTTTTCGGCTGAATCGAGGCTTGTACTTGATTCGACGAAGGCATTACTTTTTTAAATTTTTTCTATTTTACGGTGACGTTGTTCATTCAGTACCACTTTCATCAAGAAAACTTCCACTATTCGACGTAGATCTCAGACTCTTATTTGGCGACTTTGATTTATCGTTGTCGTCGTCACCGTCATCGTTGTCGTCGTCACCGTCATCGTCGTCGTCGTTGATCAGTAATTTTAATACTTGAGCGTTTCCGACACACTCTTGCGGAATGTTTGCCATACGAAGTGCCACTGTAAACTGATCACGGCCCACCGGTTTGCGTTTTTCCTGTTCCTCAAGGCATCATTCACCAGATCGACAATATTCAACTGTGGTATGTGAATGCCACCTATGATGATGGTATGTTCATTGCTCCACTCAAAGTTATCAATAGCGCGTAATCGTCATATAATAAGTGCAGCTTTTTGACGAAACTTTTTCGGTACGCTTTCGATAAGCTTAGTATCCTGCTTTTCCTCTTCTTTACGCTTCTCTTCGTCCTCGTCGACGTCGTCGTCAGAGGGATCGTTATCTTGCGATACCTTTGTGTTCTCCGTGATTGTGTCAGCATGTCGTTGTCTTTCGTTGTCCGATTCCCCAAGGTGCAAATATCGTTGTAAAATTTGTTGGTATTTCTTCGATTTTTCTCGCTCATCGGTGTACGGAAAATTCAGGATGTCGTTTATTTCTACGTCGAGCCGACTCATTGTTGTGCCCGGCGTTTGCACACACTTCAGACCATCGTTGAGGAATGCGCTTCGCAATCGATGCACGCTTTCTTGAGGCAGAAAAATCATTTTTTTGCATGCTCCATGTTTGTTATAACATCGACAACACCGTTTCGAGGAGTGGACTCAACAAAGCAGGTAAAAAACTTCCTCCCTGTTGTACAATGATTTTTTTCTTCTACGACGGATACATTTTTGCATCCGCGAGCTTTCTGAAAGGGCTGGCGTGTTTAAGCAAGCGTTTTTGGGGCGCCGCAGTTAGTAAAACGTTTCCTTCAAAAATGTTCAATGCACACTCGCAAATATGCTTGATTAGCGTCTTATCTGCTTTGCGCAACAGAGCTCTCGGTTGTTCGGTGTCGAGATGATAAAGAGCTCTCAAAATGGCAACGTGTTTTTGACCAAATGGGAAATGTGACGTAGGTACCATTACAATGATACGATTGGAACTTTTGGTTCGCCGTGTCGCTTCCTTTCATCTGTTTCTTAGCCACGTATACGTACAGATACTCGTCATCCAAAAAAATACAAATTCGAAATCGACAAGTTCAAGTTTGTCTGGTGCACTTTGCTTGAGATCCAAAAAAAGGTTACCAAATGGTCAAGAAGTAGCGTCCCAATACGCTTCTTGCAGGAACCAAGGATTTTTCGAACACACTTGTCTCAAAAGATGTTGTATTTGCGCGCGATCTAGTAAATTTGTCATGATGACAATGTATTGCGAGTTTAGCGACATATCGCGTTGACCCTTACCTTAATGAAATATATTTTGCGTGATAAAAATTACGCTCAAACTGTTATGATGACTACCTTTAGTAAATAAGTCGACGATACCACTACTACTAAATGATTTACGCATCAAATCGTAAATAATAACCAGTTTTAATCTATAATCGCCCGCCCAATTGCTATTACGTGATAATTTCTCGTGAAACTCAATATTACTCCCGAAATCACGGTAACCAGGCTGCCACTCACCGTAACAAAAAATGACCTGCTCGAATCGAGTATCACTCATACAATTAATGTGTCGTGAAAACCGTCTGACAAACACGGTATTGCCGCAGCCTGTAGATGCACTCAGTGTACACGTCCACGGGTGTTGCTATTGCGTATCCATACTGCCCAACTAAACTCTGTCGAAAAGCTTATTGACCGCAGCGGGGACCTCCGCGGACCGCTCGCAAAACCGCAAGCGCTTTTGAAAGGTTAGCGCAAAGGCAGCTCGCGCGACCAATCAGCTCGTTTTTTCGGGGTCAACTGCCAATCAAGCTCTTTCCGCCGCCACCGCACCCCACCGACGCTCATGGATGGTGACCAATCAGCTTGTAACGTCGCGGCGGTTGGAGCACCTATTGTTAAGATTACCTTATTACAAAGTTTCCTTCTTATTTGTGGCAGTTTTGAGGTTAAAGTCACACGAGTAACTTACATCAAGATGATTTTTTTTTTTCAAGGTTAAGGACTCGTGGTAAAGAATGTGCTGATGTCACAGTTTCCGAAATATGTATCAAGATTTATCAAACGTTCGTCGCAACAGGTTTAAGAATGCGCTGACACGAGTGTTAAGTGATCAAATACATTTTTTGGTAGGTAAGGATGATTTTTGAATTCATGGTTTAAGTTTCGTGGTAAAGAATGTGCTGATGTCATCTTTTTTGGAATATGTATCGTATTTCATTAAACATTCGATGCAACACTGATACGAGTATTAAGTAATCAATCACATTTTTACCTAGTATGAATGAGTACTGTGTTGGTCCGGGAAAAGACTGATTTTTGCAATTGGATTATTTATATTTCATAACTCTGTATCAATTTTTTTTCGGATTCAGAACATTATTTTGGGAAACGTATTTTTAATTTGTTTTCATATGATTTTTCTGTAAGCGGTTTTGACAATCATCATCATCATCGTTCCTGGAGCTCGTCAATGTAGCGTTTTTTTTGGTTGGTGCCCACTAAATTGTCCCTTTTTTTCGGTGTCTAACCTAAATCCAATACAAGTTTTCACATGAGTTCCTAGGGGCTTTTGAAAGGTCTGTCGTGACACGCGGAGAGGTGCGGAAACGGCGGGTGGGAGAGCTGAAGCACGACTTCGCGGTACCTTGAGCCGCAGGCAGAGTCCAGGCGTTCAACATCGGTGTGATCCTCCGCGTTACGCTGAGGCTGACCGAGACTATCGGACACGGAGGAACCAGAACCTCGACCATCACCACGGTAACTCGAACTCCGTGCTACGCTGAGGCAGACCGAGACGTCGGTGTACGGAGCTAGAGCCCTTAACCTTCACCGAGCCTTCCTTCGCGTTACGCTGAGGCTGACCGAGAGATCGGTAAGCGAAGGGAACAGTTGTGATCGCAGCCAAACACAGGTCTGTAGAGTTTATTAACATCTGTGTCAGTCGGTGAGTCATCACGAGAGCCTGCCAGTGAGAGTGTATTCAGCTATTCACACGCACGACCGGCACTTTCGCTCTCTTTTTCTTTATAACTCGTGCCCTAGTTTCCGCGAATTAGGTCTAGTATCTCAAAGTGTAACACAGGCAGGCAAGACGTGCCTTTGATTTGTACCAATTGTATTGTATTGTATTGTTGTCGTTGAATGCATTCACGTAGGGATCTATTATAAAACTATTGTATACCTTTTGTATATATTCTATAATAATTAAAGCAAAACAATAACTCATAAACAGCGACTGATTATTTATGCAACCTAACCACGCTTCCCTCATGAATAAATACACATTTCTTTACGTCCATTCAACAATAAGATTAACTAAGTTAACACCTACTCTGATATCCCTTCTCCTGCGACATCACGTTGGTAACCATACGGATAACTCGTGATCATGCTGTCAAAATATCTTTTACTATAGACTGGTTGACATGTTCTTATTTCCGGTTGAAACACTACATCGTGAAAAATTGTGCGACGAATAGAAAAATTCGACAATTTTATTTCCGTAATATTAGTCATAACAAGCTCGCGAATCGTATCAAAATTTATCTTTTATCTATTGCAATAATTTAATATGACATCCATCACTTTGCAAACATCAACTTCACTACCGTCAGGTTTTTTAAAATTACATACGTAAAACCTTGGGCCGCAAGATAAAAATGAAGAAATGTACGTGAAAACTCTTTTATCGGACAATTCGTCAGTGAGACTGCCTAGCGTTGTCCCAATGGGTAAATTATCCAGTCCCTCTTGGAAATTACAAAAAATATCTGTGTCATATTAGAAAGCACGTTCTCCTAGAAAATGCAGATACTCGAAAAGCTTTACGCGTGCTTGTGCTGTCACAAGAGCAACAACCACAACGTTACTTGACGGTAATGACGTCAAGGCCTCAGACTTATAATCCCAGTAAACGTACAATATATCATCGCTGACGGGTAAAACACCAGTTACATCGATTTCTGCACTCGTAAATAATTCCATTAATCTTTCTGGAACCGTCACCACCTCAGTCTTAGTCAAATTTTTATGTTGACCGAATTCACCTCACAAAGAATCAGGTAATAATTTTGCGATAGATTTTGAGCCAGCATTAGGGTTTATTTCATTTTTGTCAAGATTCTTTTCTTCAGTTTTATGAATTTCTTCGATATAGGACTCCTTTTGCGTATTAGATATACAGGTGAGTGGGTAACCTGCAGCTAGTATTTTTTGTTTAAAAAACTCGTTACTATAATGTGCAAATAATCCTTCTTTGTCTGTTTCTTAATTGTACTGTGTTACGTGATATTGATATTTTTCATTAACATCTTTAGCGGTATAACCTACGGGAACAGCCACCTTGACTTCTTCGGATACCTACGTATTTCTTAGAATGCGGTCTCTTTCATCGTCGTGGGTAGAGTGCTCTAGAAGCATATTCTCACAACACGTATGGCACAAAGGAAAAATAAGCTTATCGTTCATTTTCATTGGTAATACAGGATAATACGAATTTTTAGGTGGTAGCACATTACACATAATTAATCCATTTACTTAGGAAATATAATTATTGTCACCTATTATTTTTTTACACTCCCCTTCGTTAGAGTATAACGTTGGTTGACCAACGGGTAATATACCTCGTTTGCAAATATATGGATACAAAAAGCATACGTCAACGTATTTCATTTTTTCTTCATCCTGACAATCGTACATTTTGACAGTGTTTCCTGTTCGACCACCGAAAAATGCATCACGTGGATTCAATAGTTTTCTACTCAAATAATTTTAATTTTCTGGAATAAAATTTGAAAGTTCTTCGTTTTTACGTATTTCTCGGTTGAAGTCGCATTCCAATTTTTCTGTCAACTCATACTACGACATTCTTATCTTTTAGTTGTACGTGCAAGTTTTCTCATATCCATTATCCATTGTATGTCCGGTCGTCAAAATGGTATCTCGGTTTATTCGGTAACACCGTGGGTAGCTGTACCAAAAGCAACCTTAAAATTTTAATACGATTCCACGATGATCAAGCACACCATCTAGAGAAGTACAGTGTCCATCGACGAGGATACCTTCTGGTAAGCGTCTCTCTTGGCAGTGTCCAACGTGCTCGATAAATCGCTGGAGAACGTGTTTTTCTATCCAATAAAGCCATTTTAATGCTATTTCAAATTGATTGTTAGCCATTCCGTAACCTTTCTGTGGAATTATACCAATTTAATTTTTTTTCAGAAATTTTCTTTTATACACACGCCTGCTGGTTGAAGCGATCGTTGTGCATTTTCCAAAAGGGTCCACCTCGAATTTTTCAAAGGTTTTTTGAAAAGCTAAGCAAGCTAATCAAAAAATTTTCACGTCTTGC
>NW_019379637.1:62185-77836 GCF_000648655.2 Copidosoma floridanum
ATATCTCATCATTTTGGGTATAAGAAGTTTTATAATTAGTTTTTAACAATAATCTCTTATTATGAAAAGTCGGTAAAGTAAAAATTTTAAATCATATACGGAATGCCCTGAAAGACAAATGAAAGTAATTAAGACCATCGACAAATTTTATTTTCATAAATTTTATCAATACTATTTTTGATGCATGATAACGGATGATACTACGCGTTCGCCATGTTGTTCCACTATATACTTCAAAATAAATTGAGCATCAAATTCTTGTGCATTGTGAGCTATGCAAATGATCTTGTCAAAATATTTTTGATGATCCGAAGCAAGATTTACCAACTGTTTTATTGAATTAGTTTAAAAAACATATTCTCGAATGCCGCAATGATCGCAGCTTATCAAAATATCTTGTACGTTGCTACAAGCATTACAAACTTGTCGAACAATACACAGATTTACTTCGTGGATTTTTTTTCCTTATCAGCCACGGTAGGTGTTGTTTGTTGCGTTTAAAAATCGTAAAATAATATTAAGAAATTACTTTTTTTGCTGTTAAATTTTAACGGTTGAATGTTACATTGATGATTTACGGGTAAATACTCTTTACAATTGCAACAAAAAGAAATACCGCATTAATGTTGATGTTTCTTGTTTGATATTCGCACAGTTTGGCAACATAACGGGCAAATTTTCATTTTTTCGCAAATGGTAAAAGATTTCTTATACAAACCTATTTTTGAATGATTTTCAAAACACGTGAAGTTAAAAAATAATTTGTGGTACGAATCACACTTTTTTGATGGACCCGTCACATCGCAAAGAGGAGATTGCATACACTTGTAGCATTTGTTGGAGCATCTGTGATCCTCAATACGCCAATAACTCTTATTGCACGGTATACCGTATCCGCAACTACCGCTTGCACCGATCAAATTCAGTATAGGCTCGTAACGCTCAGCGTTTTCATAGTACATTAATCGCAACGTATAAACGACTTGTCCTTAAGTCTCTAAAACTAAACGAGTACCATCGTACAGGGGACGATGACCACGCTCAAAATTTTGAAACGAATAAACGACAATTGCTGTCTTGTGAGTAGAAAAAAAATTTTGATACTCGTGGACTTCTGCGAGGCCAAACTCTGTATCAGGTACACAAATATTTGTCAATCGCAAAAGCTCTTTGGCAGCTCTCTTTTGAGTGGTCCCGTAATTGCGTCTTATAAGGTTTCAATAATTATGTAGCCTACCTGTGCGTAATTGTCCCCGGACGACCACGACGTAAGCGTAAGCTGCTGCTAGAGCTTGTGGTAAACAAACATTATCATTGTTATTGATGGTTAATATTGATCTTTTCCGTACGTTGTTCTCAGTCAAGGCTACACGTCCTCTTCTACTGATACCACTTATAATGGCACAATTAATTGACAAACTGTCATCAATTTCAAAGTCACTCGAGCTCTGGACGGCATTGAACAAATCATCCCATAAATCTTCAACAATAAAATTTCGAGTAGGCCTAAAAGATATCCACAATGGCCCGTGATGAAACATTTGAGAATACATAGTAACACCTACAAAGTCTTCAGGATTATTTTTTTGGGCTAAATGATTATGAAAATCATTCATACAATCCCCAAGCCATGCGGACATATTAACATTTGGGGGTGGTCTCGCCAATCTACCTTGAAATTTTTTGGCCTTCATAATTAAATCAACGATATCATCTAGTTTTATGTTTTCAATTATAAAACGTGGACGCAATTCTTAAAAAACATTTTGAACATTTGAAAATAACTAGAAAAAAAACAAGTATCTCATAATATTTACCATTATCCTCGCTACTGTCGCTGCTACTACTGCTACTACTGCTAATACTGCTACGATTAATACTACTGCTACTACTGCTACTACTGCTACTACTGCTACTACTGCTACTACTACTGTATTTAACGTCATCACAATCTTCTTTTCCGCTTGCTTCTTCCGTATCTGAATGTTTTTTATCATCACCACTAATATCTTCGTATATCGGTCGATTTAAACCGCTAATCGACGGTTGTGGACTTTCCTCTGCAAATTAAAATGTAAAAATTATACCTGATCAATTAATATATTAATACAGTCTGCTTACCACTCATAGTAGTCGGTGTACATTCCGTGATTGTATTAACATTGAAAAGTAATTCGTCCCCACGTGTATCATCATGCATTTGCCTTATCACTAGGTGTAACTAAATTTTTAATGACTGAAAGTAAACAAAAGCAAAAATTTTAAAGTATACTTATGGTAACAGTGCATGATATTTTTTGCCAATGGGTGATTACAATCGACGAATTTTTGAACAGCTTTTACAACAGTCTCGTGAATGACTGTATTTTTAAAAAGACCACGTTTAAACATATCACTCACGGTTTTTATTCGACAATGTAAAACAAGAAAATACAATTTTTTGAGTAATATATTGATCGATTATGATTGAAATTACTACTCCAGGCGCTACCACACATAAAACGAATAAGTGGTTCACGAACGAGTGCAACGCGTAGCAAACATCTAAGCACGCTTATCAAATGAGCTTTCGTAATAGGTTCCATTGTTAATGTTGAAACAATACTGAGCGCTGAACGTCTTTCTTGTGCTATTAATATAATATTTTTGCAAGAAATTGTGATTGGTCAACATTTTCCCCCCGTGAGTCGGAAGACGTCTTATTTTATTAATCATCAAAGAATCATTGCTTTACTTTAAGGAAAATGCTGACTCTTGTATATAATAAACCAAACACTTCCTTTTTAAAATTATAAAACAAAAGTTATCCTATATCACGTAATAATCAGTCGCCTCCTAATTTTTTTTATGAATGCGCTGATTGTTTTGTATAGAGTATCCATCACCTTGATTTCTCAAGAATTTGAGAAGAACAGTTATAGAACAATCGTTACCTTATATTAAATAGTGGGTATTCGACGTCTTACTTTCAGGAATGTGCTGACTTTTTTTCATAGTGTCGATGTGCTACGTCGACGCGTGGCTCGCTAAAAAACGATCTCATTACTCGCGCAATCTACCTCTGATCTCATATCTATAGTGTACTATATTGCTATGAAGGATTATTTTCATACCCAGCGTTTTCATCGTCACAGCTACAAGTCAATTGTAACATTTTCAAGAGTGTGCTGGCTTGATGTAATCCAACAATTTAACTGAACGTCCGTAGTCGAGTCTCGGCACACTGCTTGTGACATCACGATCGTTTTGGACAAGCTAAATAGTATACAGAAAAGCGGCTCATACGCTTGATCAGTTTGTTTCGGCGATCCACGCGCAACTCAAGTGACTTTGAGCGTTTTTGAAAAGAGCTATTGCAACGGTGTGCTGGCAAGTCACAGAGAGGTAGCGCTCTGGTTCCCTTAATTAATAAAGTGATCACAAGGAAAGTGTGGGTGAAGTGTCCGAAAGTCACTGATTGGCTCCACCATTTTTGGGGACTAATTGGGAAAATTACAATCCAAACAGTGGTGTGTAAATCTGTGTTTTCCTCTCTACCACTTCCATCAATCATGCAGTCCCCAAAAATAGCATCTTCAGTCACACTTTTCTTATACACACTTTACAATCATCTTATATTATCATTCTTCGTATGCATTAGGATATCTATAATATTACACCACGACGCTCTCCGCGTCTCCAAGATTTCGTATGTCTCTCTCTCTCTCCACGCCTCTCTCTTTCTCTCTTTCCGCGACGCTTAGATTTCGCATGTTCTCCCCTCCGTTCGACAGTTTTTCATACTCCTACCTCACAAATACTTACATGCAACACTTTAGCTTCGTCAAAGCCGACCCCTACTCAAGTGGCGGGGGTTTGTTTTAAAGGGCCAAAGTGTTGCAACAACTACTCTTATTGTACACGAAAGCACGCATGGCAATAACCTGTCACGGACATGCAAACAAATATACAAACCACAGAGTACAACATGCATAGTAAAAAAAAATATTATGATATGATTTCATGTGGATCCATGCATCATCTGTTTGTAAGGTAAGCCTACATTATATTCGCTATACGTCTGTGGTTATTGTGGCGCCACTTTTCACTTCAACACAACTATTACCTTACTCTATAAGATTGAACATAGAATTTAATGACAATAAAAGCAGCACCATAGAAGCGCATATGGAATAGATGAATGAGGTTGCCTTCACTCTCATTGAGATTGCCAAAACACACGCAGCCTTATAAAAAAACTTTTAATTCATTTTTTTTTTAAAGTTACGAGTGAATTGACCAAATATGAATCAGTGATTAAAGTGCTAGTGTACAATAATAAATCATGTTTGTGTTGTCATAAATCCTACGAGATTAGAAAAAATAAAAACATGGAGATTACGTCGACTGTTTTAATCAACACAAAATAGATGAGTGCATAATACATGATTGCACTTGTGTAAAGTTTGAGAGACACAAGTATTCCCGCGGAAATGTAATATAGATATATAAAAGTTAGCCTAATCTGACATTGATATTTGTGTTTATTGAACTCCGTGTTTTGACAAACAGAAGGATGCAATCTATACTTGTATTTTTCTAGCTTCACACTAGTCCAAAAATGTATGCATGTGCTTTTATACATGTTGTTTTGATACAACCACAATCTGTTTTTATTTCTTCTAATCTTGTAGGATACGTGACAATACCAAACAAAATTTATTACCATACAAGGGCGGCATATATATATATATATATATATATAATGTGTGCAACAAAAAAATAAATATGCATATATATACACGTGTGTGCGTGTGCGGGTGCGTGCGTGCGTGTATGTGAGCGTGTGCGTGTGTCAAAAAGGAATATGTATGAGAAAGAGGTAAGATTTAAAAACACAAAGTAAGTTTTTTCGCATTACCGAATAAAACTTGTAAAACTTTTCATATTTGTTGATTTAAAAAAATAACAAACACTTTTTTTAATTATTTGCGTAATGCAAAGACAGGGCTGCGCTACTTATGGACCGAAATATATTTATTTAATAATTCTTCTAAATCAAGCTCATCAGTGATTTCAGAATACACGTACAAAAGAGCTATCGAATTGAGTCGATCCTGTAGCATTGTAGTCCTTAAGTAACTTTTAAGGCGACGTAAAAAAGAAAAACTCCTCTCATTAGAACATGAAGATCCTGGTATTGTGATTAGTAAGCGAATGAAGTGCACAAACTCTGGAATGAGTCCTCAAATCCATTCAAATTTTTTTAAGAACAATAGTGCCTCTTTCAAGTTTTTTACCTGCTCATTTTGTCTCTTTAATAGTTGTAAAAACATGTCTCTATTACTTATCAATCGATCTTTATAAAATTTGATAATCTCATATTCATCTGTGGAATGCCCAAGTGCTAATTTTTCTAAAATTTTAAAAAATTTTGTGGAATCGTTGTCAAATCGACATTTTAGAGACGCCATTAATTGGTCAAAAATTTCAAAAAAAGATTTTCTGAAAAACTCTTCAGGTGTTCTAAATGTAACATTATCGCTTTTTTCTTGATCGAGACATTTAGGAATAAAATCATTGTTTACACATACACATAAATATATATATGTAGAGTACCTCTGGCAAACTGTATTGGTTTTTCAACGGACTAATGCTACATATGAATACACACACACACACCTACATACATGAAATCTCGTGGGATTATCACGGCTTTTAAAGTACAAACTCCTGTAATTAATTAACTGTAATAAAATTCACTCACGACTTTCAATATTAATTGGCTCGACTGATTTATCAACGGCTCCAGTGGACGTAGACGCCACATCTGAATAAAATTCATCTTCTTTATTTTGCTGCTTAATAGCATCATCTACACTCTCCTCGTTTTTCCTTTTTATTCTTACCACGAATCTATCCGTCTTTGTTCAATACCGATGTATATATACATATATTCATTTAAAAAAATTTTCACTTTCTCTACTTAACTTAAAATTTGATGAGCAAACAGCAGTATCGAGAATCGTCACAGCAGATCTCTCGTAGTTCCGTCCTTGATAATAGTTCATCAAGACTCGAGTGCTGCGAAAGGCGCTTGTCAAACTTTGTATAAATTTTTTTCAAGGAGCTCTCTGATTTGTTATAATTAACTTTAACATTTATATGATCTATATACGTTTATATGATCTGGAGCAGTTCAGTGTGTACTTAAGACCTAGATTAATCGGATGTGTGTGTGTGTGTGTGTGTATATATAGGTATACTTATAACGGTTATCGCTCGTCGCGCGATATCTTTTCTTTTGAAACGTTCCAAATAAATTATTTAGAATAAATGACTCATTTTGAATACGTCAAAAGTTCGAGTGGGCATTTTACCCACTTGAAATTTTCCGACCCACTGCAACCACCGGCCCTGTTACCATAAAACAGCATAATATACACTAATACTGATTCATTTGGTTAATTCACTCCCAAAAAATTTTTTTTTTTTTTAACTCAATGAAAAAAGTTCCCATAAGGCTCGGTGCATTCTGACGATCTCAGTGAGGAATAATTTTTCTCCCTCAGTGGTACCATCTAAGTAAAGCGCATAATAAATACAGCCTTGGGGTGCATGTACATGGGTGTCTTAATGTCTTAAGACTGTAAGCCAAACCTATTATGGGTGATTCAATTCAAACTAAAGTTAACTTAATATTGATATGATTTGTTTGGCATCCTGCTCATAACAAAACTATGTTACGTGATTGCATTATAATATTGGGAAGATATTTAGCCACCAAAACGAAAAAAAGGTTTTTAACGCTGAGCCGTTGAAAAGAGAGGTTATGTTGACAAAATTATTGTATTAACATGAATTGTAGAAATTTTCCATTTGATGCCTTAAAGACGTTCTAACCTTGTAACGTAATTACCTTACATAGTTTTATTATGAACAAAGTATCTATTTCCTTGTTTAAAACTTATTTTTTTAATTTCTTTTTTTTATACCGGGTTACCACGACAGCCTACTTGGCCTAGTCGCGGGGGCCACCCACTCACCACCTATGTGTGGGGGTGTATTGCCACACCCATCTCTAAACCTTTTTCCTCGCATCCTACCTGAATTCATGGGCACAGTGTGAGTATCTCCGGTGGAACACCTTGCCAGTTAAGCTGACAGTCTCTGCACCGATGGTGCATCGGGTCCACTCACCACTGTGTAGCCTTTCCCCGGAGAAGACTCCATTATTCCTGGACGTCCACTCCTCGCTGGTTAAGCTGGCGCTCTCTGCCGAAGCGTCGGATCCAGGCTAATTAGCATCCCCGGAGAAGCCCCGTGTTTCAGGGGCCACTCCTCGCCGGTAAGGCCGGCGATCCCTGCCTGACGCCTGGCATCGGGTCCGCTAATCCCTAACTATAGCCCTAACACACTGTTTTGCATTCACCCAGGCCCGAAAACCTGTGGGGCAAGGCAAAAAACCCTGGAATTACTCTGAAGGAAAATTCCACAGAAAAACCCGCCCCGAAACAGCCAGGGTTACAAAGGAACTTTCCCCGATGAAAACAGTTTTTGAAAAAATCTGCATTCACCGGGAATCGAACCCACGACCCCTAGAACTGCGTTGTATCAGTAACAAGCACGCTTACCACTGAGCCAACGCCGCTGTCTTATTTAAAACTAATTATATCGGTATTCAGTTAACATCAGCTTGAATTAGATCACCCGCCATAGGTGTGGTTTAAAGGCTTAAGACTGTAAGACGCCCATGCACAGGCAACCTTAGTAGGTGCTCGTGAAGTTGCCTACAGGGTCTCACGAATTTTTAAGCGGGAGAATATTGTATTCCCACAGAAGTAGCTTCACTATATTTTTGTGATTGCGTTGTGTACACTGAGAAAAGTGGTGTTGAAAAAAGTATTATGGCTACACTAAAAATAACTATATTATTAGGAGAGCTAAGACATAGTTACTTGATGATGCAAATTATTACGTTTAAAATAATTTTTAGTATATTTTAAATATTTTTTATTATTATTATTATGTAACGGCCCTACAAAAAATATTACATAGCATAATAAAAATTACTATGTCTAACATGGTAAAAAGTGTGATAGTATAATTTGTGCTACACAACATACTTAATTTTATTGTAATCGTTTTAAAATGTCCCTCATTCTAAAGTAAAATTTGCTATGTGACATACTAAGATTTTTCATTCCACTGCATTGCTATTCAGTATAGTAAAAATTACTATGTTCAAACGTAATATCAAACGATGTTTGTATTGATGCACGCCTATTGAGTATCTTTTACTTTATTGTGTATGTCGTAAGCAGTTCACATTCCCACATGTACGTTATCAATACTAGAGGAGACATAATATTATATTATTGGGATTCCAAAAGGTCACGTGACTCTCGCGGTACATATAGTCACTTGTGGGAAAAATAACACGAGCTTTATAAGTGCAATTCTATTTTTTTTTTTTTTACACGTTCAACAATTGTAATACGATAAAAGCCTTTCAATAAAATATTTTTAAGGAGATGATAATACCTTAGCTATTATTTCCCAACTTAATTAGTCTTTTGCAGCTTAAAACTTTTCTTTAAAAGTGCGAAAACGCACATTTAACCTGTACAAAGTTTCCCGTTCCGGACTATACATAGGAAAACAAACAGGATTTTGGTAAGGTTAAATGTGCGTTTTCGCACTTTCAAAGGAAAGTTTTAAGCTGCAAAAGACTAATTGAGTTGGGAAAAAATAGCTAAGGTATTATCATCTCCTTAAAAATATGTTATTGAAAGGCTTTCATCGTATTACAATCGTTACACGTGTAAAAAAAATAAAAATAGAATTTCACCCATAAGGCCTGTGTTATTTTTCCCCCAAGTGGCTATATATACCGCGAGAGTCACGTGACCTTTTGGAATCCCAATACCGTGGTTTAGTGGTTACGGAGCCTGATTAGAAGTTAAAGGATAAAGGTTAAAATTTCCGTTGCTGCAGTTTTTTTTTTTTATATTTTTAAGATACATAAATATATTTAATAAAAACGAAAAAAATACCTATATAGATATAATCTATACATCTTAATCGTCTATTAGTTACTTAATTATACATTCCCTGTGCTATTTATTTATCACTGTATATTTTTCTTCTCTTACTTTAATATAAAAACTATTTCTGCATAAAGTGAAAATTACTATGTTGAATAGAAAATTTTAATATAATGTAGCTTTACTATGTAGCATAGTAATTTTTATAATATGGTAAGAATATCTCAGCTTTTCTGTGAAATATATAGTAATTTTCATGATAGTTGTAACACTGTTTTTGATACCACTTTTCTCAGTGTAAGTAGCGAAACGAATAGTATTCTCAAATTATTGCATTAAATACACCCAATAATTTTCTTTAGGATAAACAAAACATACTAAGACCCCTCAGATTTGGTATAATTATTTAGATTGTAAATTGCAACAATTGTGATGCAAGACATATTTTTTTCTTTTTTGTTATAGTCTAGGTTACGTCACAGGAGGTATTTACACTTACTTTATTATTATTATTCAGTTGGTGTTACATTCATATACTCATTAAACACTCATAACATATGTTGATACAGTAGTTTTCAATACATTGAATAATAACAATCGTATTTTCTCCTCACAGTATAAACGTAGATACAATAAACCGCGTAGTCGCAATTAATATTTGCTTGCTTTGCATGCTTAGTTATACTATCGCTTTTTTGTGGTACAAGGGGTTTTTTTGATCGGTGATTTGTTTTTTCGGAATCATGGATTATCATCCCGAGCCAGAGCGCACAGAAAAAATCTGAGTGGCCTGACCGTGATTCGAATCTACGATCCCTCGAGCTGTGTTGTTTCAGTATCTAGCACGCTTACCACTGAGCCAATCACGAGCTCAGTCAATATATAATTAATAATACAAAATTTAGTTCAACGGTATTTTTTATGCAGTGGTGATTTTTTAATAAGTAGTATAAACTGCTAACAAAAACATTAAAATTTTTTCTGCAGTTTTTCTAAAGCAATTTAAAGGGTTGCCTGCATAATTTCTCGTAGGTTTTTTTGTAAAATCTCGTTACATTTGGCAAGAAGGTCTGAAAAATAAAACGGGTGTTAATAAACATCAGCAAGTACGTAACTGCTACGTGTATAGTAACGCTATTAATAAATATTATGAAAGAAAATATCATTAAATAAATACCTTTTACTATTTTTTTTTTACTCTTAATTTTGATAACAATTCTCAAGTATTAAGGAAATACTCCAATACTGAATTTACAAAACAGATTGTGTAGACGCTTAGTACAATCCATGACTTATGCGCTCAAAATGCAATGTTAAATTTTCGTTAACATTCGTTACTTGTTTAAGGAAAACAATGTTACATGTAGTCTAACGGGAAAAGTTGAAATTTTGTCAAATTAAAAAAAAAATCTCAATAAAAATTACTGAGGATATAAAAAAAAAGTGTAAAGAACAATATAGTATTTTCATTATGTGTTAAGCTAACTTCCGTATTAATTTATTAAAAAATTATCAATGACATTATAATGCTACCAGATGAACAGCAATTTTTTACGTGCATATGTTGGCAGCAAAAAAACATAACCTTAAAAATTATTAGAATTGCTGATCATTTAAATTTTTTATGAAAATTGATATGCACTCCATACATACAAATGACTGTTGTTTTCAAAAAAGAATTAAGTTATTATGTTTAAGAATATTAGTACTTAATAAAATCTGGTGCTGAATAATTAAAAATGGTAATTAGTGAANTATTAGAATTGCTGATCATTTAAATTTTTTATGAAAATTGATATGCACTCCATACATACAAATGACTGTTGTTTTCAAAAAAGAATTAAGTTATTATGTTTAAGAATATTAGTACTTAATAAAATCTGGTGCTGAATAATTAAAAATGGTAATTAGTGAATAAGTTAATTATAAACAATAATTGACGAGGAAAACACTTGTTGAGAGTTTTGATAGCTTTTATTCATATTTCCATGAGTTTGTGAATTTGATGATTAAATACGGTATGTAAAATTTTATTACCATTTGTGGCAGGAAAAGGAAAACAATGACAGGAGTATAGTATTATGAGCAAGTTTTTATTTCTCAAACTAAATTAAAATTATCTATATTATTCTATACATTCAATGAATATAACTTTTGTGCTTTATAAATTTGTCTTCTGATTTGTTTTTCGAATAAACCATTTTTGAATTATCTTAATCTTCATGAATGAGATCGAATAATTTTTTCAAATACCTTACTAGATTTATCACATTACGGGCTGGGCTTTTATTGGTACTTACATCATTCTCTTTTAATTTTTTCCAATCAAATATTATATAATACACCTGCTTTCACATTATTACAGCAATAACTGTCAATAGTTTCAGAGGATGATATATTTGCATTTGATATTTTGTTCTTTCATTTAAAGAATAACACTCGTTTATGGTGCTTAAAGACGTTGATCACATTTTTTTTTTTTTTTGTAAGATCTCCCTGAAATTTCAACAGGATGTTCGTAGCGGTGTTAAAAAGTTACATGTAAATTCTGAGACCATTTCACTTCACTGTTTTTTAGATATTGAATGTTAAAAAAACTTCATTTTAATTCACTTGTAATTCCACTTAAAATTCCACTTGGAATTACAAATGTGGTTTTGGAATTGGTATTGCAGATGTTATTCTAAGTGTCTTTCCAAATGTTATTCCAAGTGTTGTTCCATTCAACATTACTTATGTGATAAATGATGTTAATGACTCCAATAACAGCGGGTAGGACGAAATGCAATAAATACTGACACCAATGGCTGTTGCTGTTAAAAACTGTAATTCATTCCCCTGACGACGTTTCTCTCCTCTTTGGGAACGAGCCTTTTCCAGTCCTAAGTATAAGTAATCAATATACAATTCGAGTAATTACAAGCTAGAGGTATCACTAATATAGTCATCACATCTGAGTAAACGAATATATTAAACATGTAAGGAATATGTATAAAATATTTATAAAATAACAATATAGAAAACTTACAAATACGTTTTTCTGTTTGAAAAATCAAACACGTCTATACCCAACGAGGGCACTACGTCAGATGATTAACAATACATGAAGTTTGATAATACAGAGTATATAGGACGGAACGAGATATAGTGAAACATTACAGAGTATATGGGACGAAACAAAACACGCGAAAATATGATTTACAAAGAACTACATAGTTTGTTTAAGAAACGAAGCTATTATTTTATTTTAGTAGTAAATGGATGTATCTTTTAAAAAATTTGTTTAAATTATCACAGTCTAAAATTCTATTAATATTGTCTGTCTTTTCAATAAAAATCATTTCAGACAGTAATCTTTTATAATAGTTTTGTTCCTTATCGACAATTTTAATTTCATTTTCATTAAAATGAAAAGAGTGCCCTGTGTCAAGCTGGGGCTGGTATAAAGCTGACTTCTCACGTTTGTGTTTTATATCACTTGCATGCTCATTTATTCTAATGCCAAATCTCCTAAGAGTCTGGCCAATATAACAGTAGATACAGTCAGAGCAATCTATTTTATAAACAACATTCGGAATATCAAGCTTTTTTATTGGATCCTTGCCAAGCATATTATTGAAAGGCAATTTGTTATTACTCTTAAAAATAACTTTGATAAAATGTTTAGCACAGAACTTCTTCAACCTATAATCCAACTTACGGTTGAAGGGCAAAACCAATGAGCCAATTACTTGAACAGGATCTTTGATATTTTTTTTATTATTAATATTTGGTCCAGATCTTAACAAACATAATCTTTTTTTGATACAACGTTTGATAAACTGTGGAGGGTAATTGTTTGCTACTAATACTGTAAAAATGTATTTAAAATTGTTAGAAAAATATTGAGGTGAAGAAAGTTTAAAATTTTTATCTACCAAATGAGTAACTATAGATTTTTTCTGTGAAATTGGACAATGTGAGTAATAATTAAGATAAGCAAGACTAATTTATCCAGATGTTATGGTCTTATAAAATTACATAAGATTAATTATCCGTTTAGAATAATTGTATCGGCAGTCAGCTCACCAGTTTATACTTTATCTAAAGTCTTCTCATATTTTTTAATAAAAAATTTACCAAGCTCTTAATATAATTTGAAAAATAGTTTGCAGTTGAAAGATTCTCTCAATAATTTTATCGTTCCTCTTGGATATACTTTTATTAGTTTAGGTCACTGCCCTTTTTAATAATGTATGTTTTGATGCAGTGAAAACAGCTATAGAAAAATTTTGGCACCATTTACATGATAAGATTAACCTTCATTATCAGATTTTTTGAAAGTCATAGAATTCATTATGAATCGTAATTATTTCAAATTCAATAATAAGTTTTATTTGCAAAGGATGGGGTCTGCTATGGGCAGTCCCATCAGTCCTGTCCTTGCAGATTTAGTTATGAGAGATCTTGAGACTGCTTGTCTTGATTCGTGTCCGTTTAATGTTCCTGTGTATTTTCGCTATGTTAACAATATTTTACTGTGTGTTCCCGTTGATCAGATTGATTATGTTTTAAATGTTTTTAATAACCTTGGTGGATTTTTAAAGTTCAAAATTGAGAAGTCTGAGAACAATATTATTAATTTCTTTGATATGACTGTGGTGGTAAATAACGATTCTTCTATTTCAACCAACTGGTACCAAAAAAACACCTTTTCTGGTTCTTATCTTAATTATTACTCACACTGTCCAATTTCACAGAAAAAATCGATAGTTACTCATTTGGTAGATAAAAATTTTCAACTTTCTTCACCTCAATATTTTTCTAACAATTTTACATACAATTTTACAATATTATAAGCAAACAATTACCCTCTGCAGTTTATCGAACGTTGTATCAAAAAAAAATATGTTTGTTGAGATCTGGACCAAATATTAATAATAAAAATAATATCAAAGATCCTGTTAAAGTAATTGGTTCATTGGTTTTGCCCTTCAACCGTAAGTTGGATTATAGGTTGAAGAAGTTCTGTGCTAAACATTTTATCAAAGTTATTTTTAAGAGTAATAACAAATTGCCTTTCAATAATATGTTTGGCAAGGATCCAATAAAAACGCTTGATATTCCGAATGTTGTTTATAAAATAGATTGCTCTGACTGTATCTACTGTTATATTGGCCAGACTCTTAGGAGACTTGGCATTAGAATAAATAAGCATCATGCAAGTGATGTAAAACACAAACGTGAGAAGTCAGCTTTATACCAGCACCCCCTACTGATTGATATTTTGTAATCACATATGTGATTCCATCTGTATTTACACTTGTAAAGTTGCTTGGAATTCTACTTGGAATTTCACATGGGATTTTGGATTGGAAACTCCAAGTGTCATTCCAAGTGGCATTCCAAGTGGAATTACAAATGACCACGAAAGGTACATTTTTTTCCTTTTTTAAAATAGTTAGAATTTAAATTTCAAGCGGTTTAATGGTCTTGAGAGGTGTTATCATCCGTATAGTAACACCAAAGCAAAGGGGTTCAAGTCGTTTCAAGACAATTTTAACGAAAAATAAAAAAATCTATTTTTTCAAAATCTGAGAACAAATACTTGAACCCATCTGATTTGGTGTTACTATATGAATGATAACACCTAATATGACCATTATACTGCTTGTAATTTCAATTTTAACTATTTTAAAAAAGGAAAAAATATATCTTCAGTGGTCATTTGTAATTCCACTTGGAATGCCACTTGGAATGACTCTTGGAGTTTCCAATCCAAAATCCCATGTGGAATCCCAAGTGGAATTCCAAGTAGATTTCCAAGTGACTTTACAAGTGTAAATACAGATGAAACTATATGTGTGATTACAAAATATCAATCAGTAGGGCCAGCTTGACACAGGGAACTCTTTTAATTTTAATGAAAATAAAATTAAAATTGTCGATAAGGAACAAAACTATTATAAAAGATTACTGTCTGAAATGGTTTTTATTGAAAAGACAGACAATATTTATAGAAATTTAGACTGTGATGATTTAAATAAAGTTTTTAAAAGAAACATCCATTTACTACTAAAATAAAATAATAGCTTCGTTCCTTTAACAAATTATGTAGCTCTTTGTGAATCATATTTTAGCGTGTTTTGTTTCGTCCCATATCAGTAATGGGATATAGTTCCAGCCAGATTTGGGAATTCTCTAGGACCCAACCTCTCTAACGTGGGAAATCACTAGATCAAAATAAAAATAGTTCCTAGGGTGACGCGCGAGATTCAAATAAGGTCCAATAACTCAAGCATTCATCACCTGATGACCCAGTGTGCTTACTGGCTACTCTGTTAAATAAATAATTATTTATAACACAAGCGCCTATCACCTGATGACCCGGGGCGCTTACTGGCCACTCATTTAAATAAATAATTATTAATGAATAACACAAGCGCCTATCACCTGATGACCCAGGGCGCTTACTGGCCACTCATTTAAAAAATAATTATTAATAAGTAACACAAGCGCCTATCACCTGATAAACCTGGGCGCTTACTGGCCACTCTGTTGGATAAATAATTAGTAATAAATAACACAAGCGCCTATTACCCAATAAGCTAGGGCGCTGACTGGCAACTCTATTAAATATATAATT
>NW_019379637.1:113101-132788 GCF_000648655.2 Copidosoma floridanum
ACCTCATGACCCGGGGCGCTTACTGGCCACTCATTTAAATAAATAATTATTAATAACACAAGCACCTATCACCCAACAACCCGGGGCGCTTACTGGCAACTCTGTTAAATAAATAATTATCAATAACACAAGCGCCCATCACCTAATGACCCGGGGTACATCTGGTTAATTATGATGAGTAGCAGCTCTCCAAAAGACTTCCCAAGAGTTGTGTTGTCTTGCAAATGATTATTGGGAAGTTTTAGTATGGTTGGTATATTCGTTTAGTTGTACTAAGCCTTCTGGACTCAAATTCTCCCTAAAAAAACTTATTTTTTAGTGCAACGTACTGATGTGCATAAAGTCAGAAAATCTATGACCTTTATAATTTGGGTGAACATAGTTTGCCGCCAGCCCATACTATTATTTATCACTTTTCTCAGACGTTCCCCGGCTAAAAATCGAAAATGTCACGTTAATTATTACGTGATAAATAGCGTGATTTTTGCACATCACGTGGTTATTTTCATAATCTATAACGTTATTTGTTACAATTCGATAACGTTACGTAATAAATACTGTGATTTTTTTGGGCCAAGTCACGTAAAACCATGTCTAATTGTCTTCTAAAAATGGAAGTACTAAGCTCAACTATTTCTCAACTGCATACAAAATGTTGCAGCCACTTTTTTGACATGTGTTGACCAATTCACTTACAGGATGATAGTTTGATATTGCTCTAATTAATTATTGCATTTCAAATTGGTCGTCTAAAACAGTTTCTATGACCTCATTCCTCAAATTAAACTGATTTTCGAGCTCTCTCAGTTAATTCGTTTCAGTAATGTTACGCATGTAGTTTCAATTATGACGGCAACGTCTATAACTACTTCTTTTGCTGCACTAACGGGTTTCTGAAGCAATAAAGCATAATGAAAATTGTGCGGAGCTCAAAGCATGGCTCTTTTTCCTTCGCTTTCTCTCTCTCTCTCTCTCTCTCATCATCTCTTTCTGTCTCGTGTAGGCTGTTTTCCTTAATAAACATAAAAGTTATTCTTATTTTATTCCCAAAATGTAAATTTTGATCAAGACACTGAATAAATCCGATAAACATGAAAAAAAAGAGATGTCGCCATTGTAAGTTTTCAAGATTTTCAAAACAACGTTTTATTTTTTTTCTATCACTTGTACGGATTTTTTCTTGTTTATCCATTGTTTGCACTTCTTTAATAATACGAAAATAATGCATTTTCATGAATTTCATGGAACTCAAAAAAAGACGATTTGTCCCTTGGTCGGTGCCTCTCTCTCTCTCTCTCGCTCTCTCGTTAGCCTGCGAGCCAAGCAGAATTCGCTTGGCAGCCAACACCAACGTACCGAAGTACACAGTGCTCAGTTAGTGACCGCGGTCACATTTGCCTCGGCTGCCAAGCAGAAATAGCCCGAAACTAGCTGCTTGTCTTCGTCATCTTGTCAAGGTCTACAAGGTAAGGCTTTAGTAATTAACCAACAGTCACAACTAAAAAAATTTGTGGTTATAAAGAAAAAAAAATTTTGATTTTTTTAGGCCAACGCTGCGTAATTTGCCTGATTGAAATTCCGGATACTGCCTTTAAACCTTGCGGTCATCAGTGTGTCTGCTATACCCATGTGCCGTAAGATGGTTTGCAAATAATAGGCAAAGACGCCCCTTGTGCCGGGCCGATGCCACATTGTTCTGTCGTATCTATCCATAACTTTTTTTTTAATTTGTATCTTTTTCTCTTTACTTTGTTCTTAAGCAAGCGATTTAAACCTGTTTTATCCCACCTAAAAAAAAATGTCGGAATTCTATGTAGAATTACTTCTGTAAAACTTTCAGGAAAGCCATATGGCATTACACATGGTTTTACATATGGCATTACATAAAGGGTTTTAGCTTGGTGATGCCATTTGTAATTCTATATGGAAAAACACATGGAATTACTAATTGGAAAAAGAAAAAATTTCTATCATCTAGAAATAACTGCAAAATACCATAATTAGTCATTTGCAGTAATTGTTGGTCTTACCATCGGGATGATAACTCCAAAATAAGGGAGTTCAGCTGATTTTACTTCTGTATGAAAAAATTTAATTTTTCAATTTTTTTTTTTATTCCTGAAAAATAACTTGAATCCCCTTGTTTTGGAGTTATCATCCAGATGGTAACATTACTTGTTCACAGTAAATGACGCATTACAGTATTCTGCAGTTATTTCTAGATGACAACATTTTTTTCCTTCTTCCAATTTGTAACTCTATGTGTTTTTTCACATGGAATTATATATGGCATTATCAAGCTAAAACCCTATATGTAATGCCATACGTAAAACCATATGTAATGCCACATGGCTTTCCTGAAGGTATTACAGAAATAATCACACATGGAATTCAGTCTTTCTTTTTCAGGTGGGTGTCCTCTCTAATAAATAATAAAATGTTAATCAAATACAAGCAGCACCCTTGGTTATCAGGCAACCGGCGCTTGCGCTATTATTTAACTTTTTGTTAATTAATAAGGCGGCCAGTAAGCCCTCCAGGTCATCAGGTGATAGGCCCTTTATTATTTAACATTTTAGTATTTCATAGAGAGGCCAGTTAGTGCCCCTGATCATTGGGTGATACGCCCTTATGTTATTATTTAACATTTTATTATTTAGGAGATAGGCTAGTAAGCGCGCCGGGTCATCGGGTGATAGGCGCTTGGGCTAATAATTAATAATATATATCGTTTAATAAAGTGATCACTAAGCACCTCGGGTCATTGAGTGATTGGCAGTTGTGTTAATAATTAATATTTTATAATTTAACAGAGTGGCTATTAAGCACGTGGGTCATTAGGTNTAATAATTAATAATATATATCGTTTAATAAAGTGATCACTAAGCACCTCGGGTCATTGAGTGATTGGCAGTTGTGTTAATAATTAATATTTTATAATTTAACAGAGTGGCTATTAAGCACGTGGGTCATTAGGTGATAAGCATTTGTATTATAATTATTTTAATTTTTAATTTTCGCGCGCTGTGCGTACCGTCTTTGGCAATGCCCCTTCACTGTAGTCTGCTCGGCGGAACATTCTCCCTAGATCTTATAGCTATTACGATCTAGAATAAAAGTTCCGATATTGAATCCGCCTGACCCAACGCTGGCGACCACAGAGAGAGATAGAAAGGTTGCTCGATGTTGCATCTCTTTTTATCACGTGAAAGCTTCCAATTACAGAAGAATCGGTGGCTTGCCTTCTCTATCCATAACATCTCTATAGTAATCGCCCACTTTCGTCTGCAAATCATCAGTATAATAGAGACGTCTATACTGAATGTTCTGATTTTAAGCTCGAAAAACTATACCACGAGATTAAGCTCATCAAACGTTTATCTCAAAAAGCTTTTTACAAAATTTGGATTCGATGAATAATTAACGAGATATTGTTGATTTAATCATCGGTCAATTCCTCCAATCACAGAGCACTTAGCCTCAGGAGGCGGGGCCTAAGCATTGTGGAGGGGTGACTACGCATAGCTAAACTCTTTTACGGAGAAGGTGTTAATATAGGTATGCCAGACGACATGGTTACCGACTGCAGAGATTTGATCAGTTACCATACCAGCGCAAAATTCAAATAGCAAGGCCGAAGTATTTGAACCGGAGATCTGATTTTTGAGAAATGATTACACACGTCAACTGCACTTATTCGGTGCATATTTTTTTCTCAGTAAATTTCACAAAGAAACAATTCAATTCAAATTTTTTTGAACATGCATCGCCTGATAACAAAACCAGAATGTGAGAGGGTCTCATGCGTGGAGCTCGAATACTCACTAAAACTCTAGTTCTTTTAGCGTTAATTTACTTAGAGTTAAAATCTTAATTTTTTTAATACTGTAGTACCAAACAAAAAAAAATGTTGAAAAAAAAAAGGAAGTAGTTTTACATGCTCAGTACGTTTACTAAGCACAAATCTCATACCTTGAAATACGATAATAAAACATTAAAATGGTATTTTTTATAAACTCCTAAGGAGTCATAAAGATGTAAAATTAAACATTTGGATGTGAGATCTGTGAATTTTTGATAACCTAATCAAAATCAAAAAAAAAAAAAATAGAAAAAAGCATCCGCGTCAAGATCGTCGATACAGTGCATTTTTTTCCACTTGAATCTCAGTATCATATTTAAAAAAACGGCAAACGAATCAGAAGCAACAAATGCGTACATTTAGCAATATCCTACAATTTTTTAAAAACATACATCAGACACAACAGGATTATACATTTCTTTTCGCAGAAAGTTTTTCGTCTAATTTACAGAAAAAAAAAAGAAATAATAATAATAACTGAACTCAAGATTTAGCACATCAAGTGCAATAACGTAGCACAGCTCTTTGAAGCTAAAGATTTTAATAAAAAGGAATCAGTTATAAATACATAAAAAATTCTATCACCCAAAAAAAAAAACCAAAATTCATGAATGCGAAAAGGTCTCACGCTCTAAGCCTGACTGCTCAGCGCAAATCATTAACTACGTATGGATAGATATACTAAACCTCTTGGTAACCGTAGTACAACATATAACGTTTGAAAAATAAAGCGAGGAAATTTTGCTTATCAAGCTTGTTTATTTATCGCAAAACTGTAACTTTTAAAGTATAATTATCTAATATTAAAACATAATGAATCCTAACCCCTACAACGTCATAAGCATTACAAGTTAAAGAAGCCGAAAAGGTCCAACATGGTAATAGTGTTTAAATAGCAAAAGTCCCAGTTTCAATTTCTCTTATAATTTTTTTTTATCACTGATAAAACAAAAATTAATAAATTTTAAAACTATTTTGAGATTAAAAAGACAAATAAAAGAGAAGAAAAGTGCGTTACGTGTACCTGGTAAAAATCTTGTATTTCGTAAAACTTCTTCGTCTGATGTACAAAAGTTTAAATAAAAATTAATTAACAACAACACGATTAAGCGCGTCAAGTGCGTTTATGCAGCGCAGCTCTGTAAGCAGCTCTTGGTAACTGAAGTACAAATAAAAAAAAATAAAAAAAAAAACAAGAAAATTTCACGCATCGAGCTTATCTATTTATGGCAAAGCTCTTACGTTAAAAGGATTATTATTTAACATTAGAACATAATAACTTTTAACCTCTCCAACGTCCTTAGCATTTAAAGTTGAAGTAGGCGGAAAGGTCCAGCATGGTAATCGTGTTCAAATAGCAGAAGCTGCATTTTTTGTTTTTCTTAACTTTTTTTTCATCCATTAAAAAAAATCTACTGAATTTTAAAAACTACTTTGAGATGAAAAAAAAAAAAACTAATAAAAAAGGAAAAGCGCATTTCACGCATTTACTTTGTCAAATTTTTTTATTTCGTCAACTTTCATTTCCTGATATACGAAAATAAAAAAAAGAAATTCATAAATTAAACACGATTAAGCGAGACAAGGGCGTTCGTGCAGTGCTGCTTTTTAAAGCAAAATTTTTAACTAAAAAAAGATTAGTATTTGATTTATAAAAAGCTCTATTGTCTGAGAAATTACAGCTTAATTTTTAAACGCGAGAAAATTTCGCGCTTTAAGCGGGTTGGCTCAGCGCGGAACATTTTGCTTGTTTTTCCATCTACGTGTCCATAGGTCTTGAACCTCTTGGTAACTTTTATTCTTACATGATTCTTTTTTTCTGTCACACTTTTTCCAGGCTTCGGACTGCCAGTATATTATTAGATATATCTGGCGTGTTTAAAAAAAAATTCCATTTCTGGTTCTACAAGACTCTCTCTTATTGCCTTTTCCTCTATCCACTCTATATGCTACAACAGATTGGAAAAAGTCATATCAATTCACTGTAAAATAGTTATAATATCACTTCAAATTTCGTTATACCTTCACAACAACTGTTCAATGTGGCTTCCGTTGTTTTCAACAACAAAATTTGCCCTTCGAACAATATTGGTGACAGATCTTTGCGCTAATTCTCTCTCTTGCACCTCATCAAATGCCTGGACTATCCTCTGTCTGTAGTCCTTAGCGTCTACAGGTTCAGTTTTGTACATTGATTCCTTGACGCACCTCTACAGAAAACAGTCAAGTGGGTTTAGGTTATCGAAGATTCGCAAAGCTCACATCTAATCGTGTAATTTTACATCTTTATGACACCTTAGGAGTTTATAAAAATTAACATTTTAATGTTTTATTATCGTATTTCAAGGTATGAGATTTGTGCTTAGTAAACGTACTGAGTATGTAAAACTACTTCCTTTTTTTTAAACATTTTTTTTTTGTTTGGTACTACAGTATTCAAAAAATTAAGATTTTAACTCCAAGTAGTTTAACGCTAAAAGAACTAGAGTTTTACTGAGTATTCGAGCTCAACGCAAGAGATCCTCTCACATTCTGGTTTTCTTATCAGGTGATGCAAGTTCAAAAAAATTTGAATTGAATTGTTTCTTTGTGAAATTTACTGAGAAAAAAATATATGCGCCGAATAAGCGCAGTTGACGTGCGTAATCATTTCTCAAAAATCAGATTTCCGGTTAAAATACTTCGGCCTTGCTGTTTGAATTTTGCGCTGGTATAGTGACTGATCAAATCTCTGCAGTCGGTAACCATATATGTCGTCTGGCATACCTATATTATTACCTCCTTAAAAGAGTTTAGCTACGCGTAGTCGCCCCTCCACAATGCTTAGGCCCCGCCTGCTGAGGCTAAGTGCTCTGTGATTGGAGGAATTGACCGATGATTAAATAAACAATATCTCGTTAACTATCCATCGAATCCAAATTTTGTAAAAAGCTTTTTGAGATGAACTTTTGATGAGCTTAATCTCGTGGTATAGTTTTGGCTTAAAATCAGATCACCCTGTATATGAGAATATAAGTATAGTATTACATGTGCGCGCGCAGACCTACACATAATATATATACAAACTTACATGCTTATATATATCCAATATCAGTGAGACAAAAGTAGGGGATTACTGGGCAAAAGTTATGCCAAGTCAGGCTAAGCTACGCTCAAGTCAGCGCCGTATTACGAACCCACCTGCGGCCAAGCTTGGTTGCTTGATTTTGATCATGCGTTTGAGCTGGGCTGCCCACTTTCAATTTCTACTCGAGAAACTGTATAGACGGTGCATGCGCAGTAATATGTCTTATTATGATGAGAGAAAGAAATCCCTCGTTCGACAAAAGTAATTATTTTACCAGCTTTACATAAAAATATGACCATCTACAATTGTTCAACATAAACAACAATTGATTTGCTAACGATTGATACCAATTTTGTTAGTATAGACACACTACAAAGGGTGGAGGACGTACTTTTTATGTCTCTTGGACGACGGCATCAAATTTATTCTTTTGCAAAAGTAATTGATCCAACAGGTTTTTCCAAAGTGGGTGCAAACGTTGTTAATTATTCCACAGTTCTGGGTATTTTTTTCGAGTCAAAATTAGCAAGTTGTCCGCGGAGTTCGCAGAGCTGTGGGATATGTTAAAAATAGAGTTGGCAAGCCTGTAAGTGGTACCGTGGACTCGTGGACGTGGAGACAATGAAAAGAGATACCAAATCGAGTGACTAGTCTGTCTCTCTCTGGTCGCTGCTGATTGGCTGCGGAAATTTCATATGTATAGGCATAAAAACAGTACACAATCATATATTATACATATTAGTATGTTCTGTATGTATACATGCAGCTGACAGCTGAGTCAAGGTCGAAATATTTATATTTTTTAACATTGTACTTTTAATTGTTTTTTATTATTTAGTATAGTGAGTACAGCGATACGTGTCGTTAAAAGAATTGATTTATTTAATTGTGCAAGACTATATATAGATGAGCGCTTACAAGACGAGGCCAATAAAACTGGAGATAAAAAGTATACGGTAGGTGACCAGCGCTGACAACGCTAGCTGTTGGCAGTCAATTTGAAACGTGGTGTCGCAAAAGCGAGTACGCCTATGCAATACTATGCATAGCCACGTTAAATAGACTGTTGCCTTTTTAAGTTTGGTAACAAATTAGATATTTATTACCAAACTTAATATCATATCTGTCTCTCTCCCACCTTTGGCAATGTGCTAGAGATACAGATATACACGTTTGATTTTGTGTCTCCTTCTACTTGTGCTTCTGCGCCGTACATAAGAAAACGAGCAGACTTTTTTTTCTTGTGTGCCTATGATGCCCCCATAATAGACCAAGAGGCCAAGAGCTGAGGCTTGAGAGTGGTCAAAATTTTGACCCGCCGCCACTCGCACCAGAATTGAGTAACTGCGTGATTCGTGGAGATCTGAAATATTTTGGTCATATTATATTCTGTTACGGAGTTAGGCTGCAGTGACATGGAGCGCAATAGAGTGAACAGGATAGGAATTTCTTCATAAGCGGCTGTGTTAAGTCTATTGCGCCGCGCAATAGGTCTATTCTACAGCGCAATAGACTTAACAGTCGCTTGTAGGGACAATTCTATCCTGCACACTCTATTGCGCTTCATGTGACCACAACCTTATGTGGTAATTATAACAGTGCCATATAATATTTTTTATCAACCAGCCGCAAGTTACACCAATGGATAGAAAATGAACAGTTGTCAACTAAAATTGCTACTTGCTACAAAACTAAAATGTATCTTGTACCCGAAAATCGACTTCTAAAAATATAGAAATTCTATTCTTATTTACAATGTTATCTACAGTGTCTCATCTATCAGCTTAGATGATGAAATGAGCATTATAGATACGATCGAGTAGGGGGTCTATTTTTTTGAAGGTCGATGTTCGGGTACAAAACGCATTTCAATCTTGCCACAAATTGCATTCTCTTGCACCAACTTTTTATTGTCTATCTGTTAATCTAAGTTGCAGCTGGTTTATAAAAATACCATATGGCACTTCTTAAACTCTAACAAAACTCTTTGTTAGAATAAAATATCACAAAAATATTTTGGATCTTAACAAATCATGACGGTCCTTAAAGCTGATGCATGTGACGGTTGGTAAAAATTTTGATCACCCTTAGGCCTCAGCTCTTGGTCTACAAGGCAGGATGCGTTAGTGTCGGGGGACAACCGGGAACTCACTCATAGATGCCGACCCAATCAAAAACTTCAATGCTGAATCAATGCTGAATCAACGTTGATTTTAGCAATAAATCAACGCTGAACCAACGTTGAAGTTTTTTTTGAACTATTACCTTCCAAGCAGCACGTCAAAATGACTGTTTATCAGTATCTAATATATTACTTATTTTTGATGCAAAAATACTGAAAAACACGTCCAAACTACAATTAATTATCTATCTCCTAATAATCATCAAAATCTCCTAGCAGATCTGTATAGTGGTCAGCTCTGAGGTAAGCGTTTTGCTTCCAAATCCAAAGTTTTTGGGTTCAATGCACTTCTTCCAGCTTTTTTTTACTTCTGTATTTTTTAATAAAGGAAAAAATTTTTTTAAATTATTTTTGTGTTAAATATTTCTTAAATTATACATGTGTTGAATATCTTATATTTATTTTCTATCGAAAAGAAACGAAAACTGTTCATAGCATGTTTTAACACAAGTTAATGTATATTGCAAAGCTATTTAAGACTTTTAAATATACACATGAGTGCGCAAAAAATAATTTCATAGTAGAAAATTCTAGTAAATTTAATTCATCAAATGGTTTTTCCTAAATAAATATCGTTTTTATTTATTTTCTACACGAGTTATTTTGTTTTTAATAGCTAAGTTAGGTGCATTTTGCATAGGATTCATTTAAAACAAACAATATAAACTGTCTTTTCATTAACACTGCAAATCGTACCTAAAAATCCCATTCCGAAGGAGGAAACTGCCACCTTCTCGTTGGTTTCCATCGAATAATCTTAGTATGATGGGAAAATAATTTATTAAACAGTTTTGTCTCATATTTTTAGTGGTTGTACTGAGATACTGCTTTTAACTTATATTGACATATTAACAAAAAGCAGAACATTTTTTTACGCTCTATTAAAAAAAAGTGGTAAAAAAAAAAGAAAAAAAAAAGCTGGATGAAGCGCATTAAACTCAAGAACTTTGGGTTTGAAAGCAAAAGTTTTACCTCAGAGTCAACCACTTTACAGATCTGTCAGGAGATTTTGTGGAATTTGCTTAGGTGCCCCTGCATAAGCTTTTGAACTGCATATTGAGGAAAACTAATGTACAACTTTTGTTTATAGTTTCATTATCAATATTGTATCAATTAATTGTAGTTTGGACGTGTTTTTTTAGTGTTTCCGTATCAAAAATAAGTAATATATAGGCTACTGATAAACAGGCATTTTGCCGTATTGTTCGGAAGGTTAATGGTTATCAGAATCTATGGATCTAAGTATGGGTATAAAAAAGTTACCCAGTTGTCCTTACAGTGGGTCAAGGGACAGTGCGGCGGATAGCCACCATTTATAGCACATGTCAATGGCGGTCAATTTGAAATGGTAAATATTTCCCATCACACCACGTACTCCACAATGCGATTCTACAATCGCGCTTTCCCCGCATCGCGCAAGTGCGTAGAGGCAGCGCAATTATAGAAGAGGCCTTGAAGGTACTGAGCTGTATCTACATCTATGTACACTGGGGAGCTATTCACATAGAGATTTTTTGCTCATTTTATTGTGAACGTTCATGTTGAAAAGGGGGTTCCAATGTTCCGCTAAACTCAAATTGAGTGAAGAGACTGAACAGACCTATACTGTGTTCTCTTTCAGTCAACATAGTTGCGACCATAGGCTTTGTTGTCTGATGGAAAAAGAGGTATAGGTCTGTTCAGTCTGTTCACTTACTTTGAGTTTAGCGGAACAGTAGAACCCCCTTTTCAATATGAACGTTCACAATGAAATAAGCAAAAAATGTCTATGTGAATAGCTCATAGAAAATAGTGGGAGGTGCTGAAAATAGCGGAGCCAATCAGCACCGTGAGACCCTATCCGCCGCACTGTCCGACTGTCCCTCGACCAACTGTAGTTGTCCTTGTCCCCCGACACTAACGCTGCCTGCCTTACGGGAGGCATAACTAAAATATCAAGAGAAAATGCTGCGGTCGCGAAAACGGCCGATCTGGCCTTCTATGCAAGAAAAGTATATTGTGTATTCTCTGGTTTTTGAACAGTTAATGGCCCGTAACCGATAACAGTTAATGAGCTCCTACGGATGATCGTATTTTAAGTTTTCGAGATTCGAGAGTTGATAGGCTGCTGTGTAGTCATGTACCGTTGTTAAGTGTACGTACAATAAAATATACCGGTCTGCAAGTTTTATAGGATATAATCATGTGTAAAGGAATGTTATGATTATCTATTTTCGTAACTCCTGTCAACTTTTGCAGAGTATATTAAAAACTTTTTTTTTGATCACATACTAACATTTCTGATTTATCAGGAAGATTTTAATATTGTCTATTACGATAACAGAGTTTTGATGAGTGTGTCTACTTTTAAATGTATTGAGCAGTTAAACTGTGAATATGTTGGCGATCAATTTTGTAGTTTAATTGTGGTTATAATCCATAAGGTTCGAGTCCTTCAATGTTTTAAAAAATTTTTAAGTGGTAACTAATAATTATATTGTATTAACAATAGAGGAATTTCCAAGAGTCTATTGCTACTCTGGCCAAATATTGTTTTTATACTAACATGAATAAACAGCTGCTTCCAATATGGTCATGTGTTTGTTTTACACCTTTATTGAATTGTGTGTTAATAGCAAATACATACTTAATGAATATCATTTTGATAACAAAAAACAATTTCTCTAAGTTGAACATTCAATAGCAATAATTAATCTAAACAAATTTATGCATTCTTAGTTTTTGATTCCATTACACAAGTAGTTTTATCTGTCTTTGACAAACGTAAATTGTATGAATCTATTTTTTAAAATCTTAAATGAAAAGGAACATATAATTAGTAAATACATTCTGTATATTATTGTATAGAAATATTCACATAAAAATTTTTTCTAATGACCTTCAAAATTATACATCATTCTGAAATATAAGCATGGTTGTTTAACAGTTGAAGGTTTTCCACTATTTATCTTCCAGTATTAATTTATATCATTGACATTTTTCTGCCAGTTTTGAAGCTTCCAAGGCCAAAACCATTTTAGTAAATAACTTACGATAGGTGATAATAACCCATCAAAGAAATAACATCAAAACCTGAGAATAGAATTTTACAACTGTTACTAGTAATCGTCAGTTCATTTTCGTTTCCCCGTAGAGTACTTAGTATGTCTAAAGTGAGAAAAAATAATCAAATTTCATAAATAAACATTATTTACTGTTATAAATTATAACAAAAAAATTTATGGCTTACAGTATCTATTATCCATGAAGCTGAAACTAGCTGACTATTTCTAGCAGCGATATCGTCTAACAAAAATTCTACCTCAAATGTAGAAAATCCAAGGAACGAGTTATTAAAGAGAATGATGTAACATCATTTACAGTATTAAATGGCAGTCTCACAAATTATGCCTGTATACATTATAAATTTGTAATGAAAAAAATATTAATTAAACTGATTTTCATTTTCTGCTGACACCATAATTTGACAAGATTAAATGAAAAACAAATTTCGATGATTCATGTGTTTTTTTTTTTCTTTTCTTTTTTTTTCTCAATTAAAATAGGTTGATTTGTAACGTCAGCTGTTGTTGCTTTCACAAAAACTGCTATGTTTTCACCCTCCAATCGATATTTTTTAATTTAAATGATTAGAATTTTTAAATTATTTTTTTTAAATTATATTAGGCCCAAACTAATTGGAAACTCTTAGGCCTAACAATCATTTATTAAAAACCTATGTTAATTTAAATGCATTTTTTTAAAAATTTTGATAGATCGTTACGGTAATAACAGACTTGTTATTACCGTGACGGTACCTTTTTTGCGATTGTGAAGCTCTAAGATAAAATTTTTCAACGAAATTCCGTTGGTCACATCTGAATTCTATACCCCTTTGTACGCTACTGTCATTTCATAAATGATTTCAAATCCCTCTGAGATTAGGGGCAGTACGGTAATGACTGCTTATTTTACCGGGAAAAACGCGATGATACTACAGACAGTCACATAAAAATTTAGGGCTGCAAAAAAATCAACAGTGCTCTTGTACACTCCAAAATACAAAACGATGTATTCTAAGTGTCTGAAAATTAATCACTTCGCTAAATTAAATGGTTTGTGGTGCGCAATTCAAAAGTGTCAGTAATCTACACAAATAAAACGTCGCGTACTTGAAAACAAATTTTATTTCGGTTCTAAGTTATTAAATAAGGTACTAAACACCTCAAACTTTTTTGATAGTACATCGTTCAAAAAATTAAAAAAATTAACGTCCAGGCACCAGAAGCCACAAAAAATGAAATTTTTAAATGCTTTGCGATACAGTAATGCCATTTTGTCTTGTTTTTTCCACCTAACAGCCATGCAAAAAAAATTTTTAGTTGATCCCGGAAATGCATTTTGTGATAATTGACTTACACCGTTTCAAAAAAGGTCTGGCTCGAAATGATTCGATCCGTCGTTTTTAAACATGGGTTTCATGGGGTATCGTAATTTTTGTAAAATTACGTATATATTAAACTCAAATATCCAAGAGCTAGTACCAATACCCCTAACTTTAAAAAATTATTGATAATATAAAAAAATTTAATAAATGACTTAAATTAAAAAAAAATTTGATTTGTTAGTAGCAACGAGTTTTCTACTAGCCCATGTATCTTCTAAATTTAGCAAAATGAAGGGGCACTTAATCTAGTACAAAGGGTACTCAAGGTAGAATTTGTTGTTTTGAATGTATCGCTGCAGCAGTTGGTCTGCTACTTTCATCTTCATCATCTATTATTCACTGGTATGTAGTTTTGGAGCACCTCACGAGGATTCATAAAAGTTCGATTATTTATAGTCCTTATTTAAATACGCAATTGAGTTCTGCAAAGTAAAAAAAAAAAAATTTAATTAAAAAAATGGACTAACAGAATATACTAGATCACAGTCTGTTCACTTACTTTGAGTTTAGCGGAACAGTAGAACCCCCTTTTCAATATGAACGTTCACAATGAAATAAGCAAAAAATGTCTATGTGAATAGCTCATAGAANTACTTAGGACCTTTTCCCAATGAAAACAGTTTTTGAAAAAATCTACATTCACCAGGAATTGAACCCACGATCGGTAGAACTGCGTTGTATTAGTAACAAGCACGCTTACCACTGAGCCAACGCTGCTTCTTATTTTATTTTATTTTATTTTTGTTACCCGAGACGAATTACTTTGATACTTGATAAAACGGTGTTCGTCGCTATAATGACTGAATACCCTCTAAACTGGCAAGACCTATCTCCTGAGACACCCGGCTCGGAATCCGCTTTCGCATTAATACTTCGAGCCAGGGCCATGAAGTGTTGACCATCGACGTAGCCTTCCATCGGAGTGTCGTTACGGTCGTGATGTTGCCTTCTCTTTATTCCGTCTGGCTGTCTGCTGTTTTGCGGAAACATCGATTTTCGTTGCTTCCCCTTGCTAATGGCTTGGGTAAATCAGCACAGCTTGGGTCAGCAATGGTAATCTAGCTATCATCCTTTTAAGCTCTATCTGCGTATAGTAGGCACCTTACTTTTGGCCCCTTCTAGTACCTTTCTAAATGCTGGGCAGCTGCCGCTACCTGCTCCGTGTTTGGCACTGTCTGTTCCGCAAGCGAAACATTGGGCCTCCTCCTTGTAATTTTCTTACACTGACTGCAGCTGCCATATCGAAAGCATAGCTTCAAGCGGTCCTCCTTGTTGCAGTTTCGGGCTATGTGTCCATACCCCAGACACTGGTAGCATCTGCGGACTTCAACCCGTCTCCTTACTTGGCAGATTGTGAAGCCTATTATATTAACAGCCTCTTAGTTTCTTCTGTATATCTGGTATCAGTCTCTCCAGTATTCACCAAAGGTACCGTCTGCCCTCTTTTATTCGCTCCTAGCAGCATCACTATTCTCATCTGTGGTGAGCAACCAGGGATTCTACTTAATACAAGTTCAACGTCAGCCTTCTCCGTAATCGGATTCAGATCCTGGATTTCGAGCGTTACCCTTTTCTCCTCTATTTTAACGGATCCTAGCCCTTCAACGGCGTTAGCTATACTGCTAACCAGAGCCTCTCTATCTTTTATTCCTTTAACATTAAGAAAAAGGTCATCCTTTTTAGTTGTAGTAAACTCCTGGCTGTTTTGGGGCGGGTTTTTCGTAGAATTTTTCTTCAGAGCGATCCCAGGGTTTTTTTCCTTGCCCCACAGATCTTTGGGCCTGGGTGGATGCGAAACAGTGTTAGGGGTATTAGTAAGGGTTAGCGGATCCGATGCCAGGCAGAGATCGCCGACTTTACCGGTAAGGAACGGCCCCTGAAACAAGAAGCTTCTCCGGGGATGCTAATTAGCCTGAATCCGATGCTTCAACAGAGAGCGCTGGCTTAACTGGTGAGGAGTGGATGTCCTGTAATACAGAGTTTTCTCCGAGAAAAGGCTACACAGTGGCGATTGGACCCGATGAACCATTGATACAGAGAGTTCGAACTTAACTAACAAGGTGTTACACCGAAGATATTCCCACTGAATCCATGGTAAAATAAGTCTGATATTAATTAAGGGTAATATTAATCTAACATTAATTGGTCAATGGGCGTGGCAATGAAACCCCAAACATAAGTGGTGAGTGGGTGGTCCTAGCAACCAGGCCAATCGACTGTCGCAGTAACCTGATAAAAAAAATTATTTGTAATTCTATTCTCATGGGGCAGCTCACGGAACTGATACTTATAACAAGATATTGGAGTATTTTATTTTAAAAAAATCGTTCAAGAGAAAACATATTAGCAGAAGAATAAGAAAATAAGGGTCATGGGGCTTATCAGATAAACGGAACGTATCGGCTATACGTATAAATATAGCACATCAGATGAACTGACTAACCTTGCCTAGTTAGTATGGAATTAATGTCGACTATGTGACGAAGAAAGTGTAGTAATCACTCCAAAATTATTTGAATTAGATAAAGTGTATCGGTATCGTGTTAGAAGCACTAATTCCACAAATGACCATATGACAATAGAATTGTAGTTAATTAAAACAGAACCGTTCATATAAGATCCCTTGCTTTCATGCCGGAAAATTTGGTACTGAACTTTGGCATTAGCGGCGCCATTTGGGATGTTCTCGTAGTTAATACATGGGAGTCCCGAGTTCTGTAGAGTGCCAGTGAAAGCTTTGGCAGATGATTAAACTTAAACTAACGTACACTCAATACTGGACGCATAAAGTTACGAAAACTGAATAAATTTTCGTTAGTAACGAGTCGATAAAAAGGCAGGTTATGTTGTCAGAATTCTAGTATGAAAGTAAGCTATGAAATTTTTTAAAGTGTGATATTTAAATGAGTTTTAAATGTTATAGTTCAGTTACACATCATACAGCTTTATTACGAATATGATGTCTATTCCATTGTTGAAAATTTTTTTTTTTTCTATTCAGCATAGGTAAGTTGAAACTGAATCATCCGCCCAGAAACTTGACTTGCAGTCTCGAGACTTTTGGACTTCATGTATACACAGCCTCATCAGCTGAAAACATCCATTTAACAGCTGTCCTCATATCTTCCATTGTATTAGTGCAAGCTTCGGTGTCTTTATTGTCTTCTAATGTTACCGAGTACCTGGAAGTCAGATGCTTGTAGCCTTCCTTACGTAAACAATAATAAGCTTTTCAGCAATCGCTCATGGTAGTTATACCAGGTTTTACGTTTTGTTTCACAAGGGACGCCAGAATAACTGGCGGCCTGTCAGTAACACGAAAAAAAAAACTTCTGTTGCAACCTCTCTCAATACCATTGGAAATCCACTGTCCTTATTCAACTCGCTGATTTTGATTGTACTTTGGTTTGACAAATTTTAATTTTATGCAAGGATAAAATTCGAGCCGTTAAATGAAGAATCATTAAGAACTGGTTTTAAAGCCTTGCAGTTTTTGAACCTCCATGCGTATTTATCTGTCAAATCAGATTTCTTGCTTGTCATTACCACACTGACAATAAATTGCAGTATGTACTAATAACCTGCGACTCTGTAACTCTCAAATGGTTTGCAAAGGTGTCAATGTGAGCTTGAATGAACAATTCACGTAGAATTACCATTTTAACAAATAAATCGAAGTATGAAATGTACAAAGACTATTCAAACGAACGCTAGCACAAGGAAAAAACAATTAATAACAACTTATAACTTCGAAGATAGAAGTTTCAAGAGACAAAATCAATAGAAAAACACTAAATAGCGAGGGATTCAAATTTTGCACTTTACACAACATGATGTATTCACCATAATGGCTCTGTTGCGAGTTCCGCTCGTTCGTTTGCGATGTTAACAACAAACGTATCCGATTAAGTATTGACATAAGAATTACCAACCATACATTTATAGTCTAGTTCACCATGTCAATAATTTAAATTTATTGCGCCGTGTTATGTTGCCAGTACTACTAGTTCTGCAGCGAAGTTCTAGAAGAGTGTTGTGAAATTCGTTAAACATTCAATCTTGCTGTTTCCAAAACTAATTTGTATAATCTAGCATTGTATTATTACGCAGAGCATCAAGATTTAAATAAATAATAGTTGAACTTTCCTAATTTATAGTAATTTTTTGCAATGCAAGTGTTATTTACTTTCCGATCATAACATGGCAAGGCATGTACTGAACACTTTTACTGTACCTTTTATCATCATCATCATCATCATCATCATCATCATCATCATCATCATCATCATCATCATCATCATCATCATCATCATCATCATCATCATCATCATCATCATCATCATCATCATCATCATCATCATCATCATCATCATCATCATCATCATCATCATCATCATCATCATCATCATCATCATCATCATCATCATCATCATCATCATCATCATCATCATCATCATCATCATCATCATCATCATCATCATCATCATCATCATCATCATCATCATCATCATCATCATCATNCAGATAGCAAATAAAAATTTATATTATAATAATGTTTGATTACACTGTCTAAAAGAGATAACACAAATATTTTTGTACAAGATATTAGTAGGACCTTGAGAATATTCTATTATTCAACTCAAATTGTTTTTAATTTTGTTGCAGTTTGAGAAGTAATGATGTAAATCTCTCTTTAAATAAATTCACACAATGCTTTAAGTTTTTTATATACTTAGGATACAGCAGGCTATTAATATATTTAATGTTCGGTTTCTCATTTAGTACCAGTCAAAAGTCAATATTACTTCCGATGATTTATTTTCAAACTAGTAAAAGGAATAATACTACAACTGTCATACAAAATGTAAGCAAAAGTTGACCAAATTAAGATTTTAATTTAAAAATTTTTTAAGGCTAACGATTTCTTAATTTAATTTATTGCCACTGTATAAGGGCTTCCAAAATTCCTTTAAAAATGATGTTTAAACACATCAAACTGACCTTACCTTTTAGTTTTGTTACAAGGTAAATTTTAAGGAAACAACTTTGTAGGAAAAAAAAAGTTTTCTTTTTCAGAAGTACTAGATGTAGATGGAATCTGTGCAGGGTATCTGCGGTGTACTATACACAGGAATGTTTTATAAAAATATTTGAATCTAAAGTTGTCAGGGACTTTACAGCACAGAGATAAGAAAATTTTTTTCCGATTTTTCCTGTGATAGCAAGTTCATTGTTTCAAAGCATAGGCGAAAAAGTGTAACGAAGTAAAAAAAAAGTTATTAACAACTAAAACACGAAGATGAGGAATCAAATCGGCAAGGACCGTAAGTGTGTCACTTACATAAGAGCACTCATTGTATGCTTTCTGAATACAAACTGTAGAGTAACAAGTCTGTTAGTCATCTAGAATTAAAAAAAAAAAAATAATAATAATTCTGAAATAAACAGGCTTAGATTTGAAGCAAAAAAGATACAAGAAATGTGCATCTTTCACCAGGGAGCTCATCACTGTTAGAAAAATATATATTAAATTTAATAACTAAATAACTATGGGATGCTAATTAGCCTGAATCCGTACTTAGTATGTCTAAAGTGAGAAAAAATAATCAAATTTCATAAATAAACATTATTTACTGTTATAAATTATAACAAAAAAATTTATGGCTTACAGTATCTATTATCCATGAAGCTGAAACTAGCTGACTATTTCTAGCAGCGATATCGTCTAACAAAAATTCTACCTCAAATGTAGAAAATCCAAGGAACGAGTTATTAAAGAGAATGATGTAACATCATTTACAGTATTAAATGGCAGTCTCACAAATTATGCCTGTATACATTATAAATTTGTAATGAAAAAAATATTAATTAAACTGATTTTCATTTTCTGCTGACACCATAATTTGACAAGATTAAATGAAAAACAAATTTCGATGATTCATGTGTTTTTTTTTTTCTTTTCTTTTTTTTTCTCAATTAAAATAGGTTGATTTGTAACGTCAGCTGTTGTTGCTTTCACAAAAACTGCTATGTTTTCACCCTCCAATCGATATTTTTTAATTTAAATGATTAGAATTTTTAAATTATTTTTTTTAAATTATATTAGGCCCAAACTAATTGGAAACTCTTAGGCCTAACAATCATTTATTA